>JANJGK010001842.1:0-162200 GCA_039081455.1 Macrobrachium rosenbergii
AGGTCCAAGGGGGTCCCGAGAATCGGACAGACCTCCATCGACCGAAGGAGAGGAATGCTGCTTCTTCCCCTTGATGCCCTTGGACATCTAGGGACTGCCTCCTTCTGAGGAGGCAGTGGGTCTCTCGTTGGCTCTTCCCGACCTTCGGGTTAGGAAACCGATTAGCATAGCCGTGGGTTTTGTGTTTCGGAAGCCGCGGGCGCGCAGACCTCAGTTTGCGACCCCGTTCCCGAGTCTTAGAGGTTCCACCTCTAAGAAGGGGGCTGCTTCGGGCGCTCGTTCGCGAGCCGCTTCGAGTGCTCGAGATTCTATGGAATATTGAGTATCCTGATCTGGTCTGGAGAGATTCTTCTGGGCCCAGTTCGGGAGCAGTGCGAGAGAAAGGGCCGAGGCACCCAGGTGTCTTGGTTCCTCTTCCTGCCAGCACCGCAAGTGCTCCCCGAGTGTTTGCCAGTGCTCGATCGGGTTCCCAGCCTGGTGTTTCGATCCTCTTGGTTCGAACACCAGAAGAAGCAGGGAAGAGATTCATTTTGGGAGTCCTGCGGGACTTCTAAGGGACTGACTCTCTTCCGGGAGACAAGTTTCTCTCGTTGACCGATTCGCATTCTCCTGTGGGATCTTGCGTTTCAGGGGCCGCGAGAGCGCGGCCTCTCGAGGCCACTCCCTCGTTGCCAGTCTTGGAAGTCTGCGTCTAAGACTGGTTCTGTGCTTGGTTCTTTCGATCTATTAGGAAACAAAGCAGCCGCTCCCAATTTTCAGAAGTCTCGTGGGTAGCTCGAATTCTATGAATCACGAGCGCTCTCCTTACGAGAGGCAAAGGACAAGAGAAAGTGCCGAGACACCCAGGTGTCTGGTTGCCGGGACACCCAGGTTCCGCCTCTAAGATGGGGGCTGCTTTGGGCGCTCGTTCGCGAGCCGCACATGTGCTTGAGATTCTATGGAATATCGAGTATCCCGATCTGGTCTGGAGAGATTTTTCCTCGGCCCAGTCCGGGAGCAGTGCGAGAGGAAGGGCTGAGGCACCCAGGGGTCTCGGCTCCTCTTCCTGCCAGCAGCGCAAGCGCTCCCCGTGTGTTTGCCAGTGCTCGGTCGGGTTCCCAGCCTGGTGTCTCGATCCTGACAGGTCGAACATCAGAAGAAGCAGGGAAGAGATTCACTTTGGAAGTCCTGCGGGACTTCTAAGGGACTGACCCTCTTCCGGGAGATAAGTTTCTCACGTTGGCTCTTCCCGCCCTCGGGCGGGAACTGATTCGCATTCTCCTGTGGGATCTTGCGTTTCGGGGGCCGCGAGAGCGCAGCCTCTCGAGGCCACGCCCTCGTTGCCAGTCTTGGATGTCTGCGTCTAAGACTGGTTCTGTGCTTGGCTCTTTCGATCTATTAGGAAACAAAGCAGCTGCTCCCGATTTTCGGAAGTCTTGTGGGTAGCTCGAATTCTATGAATCACGAGCGCTCTCCTTACGAGAGGCACAGGACAAGAGAAAGTGCCGAGACACCCAGGTGTCTGGTTGCCGGGACACCCAGGTGTCTGGGTGCCGAGACGCCCGGGTGTCTGGATGCCGAGACGCGGTGTCTCGATACTGCCTGCCAGCTGCTTCGGTTGTTCGGGCGGGCTTCATTCTTGTGTCTCGAACTTTAGGGTTCGAGCATGCAAGATAGCAGACACAGAATTCCCCTTTGAACCTTCTTCTCGAGGGGCCTCGGCCTGGAAGGAGTTTAGAGTTTGGGAAACTAGCAATTGTTCACAGCAGATGAGTCCCGCCTGCCCAGTTACGATTGTGTTCGCGCAATTGGCTCGGCTCGGCCCACGGTCGCACTTACGAGACTGGCTCGGCTCGACTCGGCTTGCCAGACTGGCTCGGCTCGGCTTGCCCCGCCTGCCTCCCAGTCCGCTGCATACCAATCAGCTGGATCGTGTTCGCGTGATTGGCTCGGCTCAGCTCGGCCCTCCTCAGTTTTTTCCGATTTGGGTCCTCGGCTATGTTCGAGTGAACTTTTTGCTGTTCCCAGGAAAGCGCTTTGCCACGGTACAAGTGCTCTTCTTTCCCCGTGTAGCAGTAATCTCCTTTGGTTGATTATCGCTCACTGTCCGCCTCTCCTGCTTATCTTACTGGCAGGACAGGTAGTGATACTATTTTCTCCTCACCTGTTCTCTTCTCCTCTCGGTTGTTCCGAGAGGCGCGAGACGGACAGAGAGAGCTGCGACGAAATTTTCTTTTGGAGTTCGGCTGCCTGGTGTGCTTTGGGTATCAGTCCCCCAATTCTCTCGTATTACAACCAGGTAGCCGAGGATGGTTTCATGGGATCTGTCAAGGTCTCCCTCCAAGGGGAGAGGTACAGGAGTTTCACGCATCAGAAACAGCGAGGGTCTTCCTCTTCAAGTTACGATCGCCCCCGTGTTCTCAGAGAACTTCGCGCCGACGAATCGGCGCGAGGATCCCTGGGACAGGACTGCGGCTCCCCCAATGAATAACCTTCATCACTCGCAACCCTTGCAGTTCCTGAGGGACCGAGAGTGTCGTGGACTGCCATGGTCCTGGCTTCCGAGAGCATTCTCGACCTGATGAATTCTTTTTTTCGGAGTTAATTCAGGTCGAGACACCAAACTTCCACCCCTTCCTCGACAGAATATGAATTCTTGCCTCGGAGGGTCTTGCCGACTGCAGTTTTTTGGGCAATTCTGGTGCTAAGAAGAAGGACTTTGTCCCAATTCGGATCTCCAGTTTCATAAGTCCCGAGTTGGCTTGACCCTTGGGAACGAACCTTTACTTGGTTCTGCCTTTCTCTTTCAGAGATTTGCCAGATACCCCGGTAATCAAGTTTCCCACCAGAGCACTGACTTGTCCTTTGGACAATGGCCAAGAACTTTGGGTCTTAGTCATCTCAACTGGACCTTGAGTTCAAGCCAGCCCCCCTCAACTCCTTAGCTAAGAAGTCCTAGGCTTAAGAAGATTGCAACTGCTGATGCCTGGACGAAATGATACTTATTGAGTCTCTGGAACTGTCAGCTACATTGCCGAGACCTGGGAATGGATTCCTTCAGGAGAAGTATGTATTTCCCTTAGGTCTCTGCAATTTTTTCCATTGAACTTCCATCCCGCCACCTCTCCCACGCTCCCGATTCGGGAAATGCCAGCCGGCTAGAGCTAATTGCCTCGGTACCCTGTCATCTTGCAGAAGCTTCCCCATGGTGGAAAATGGAAGTCTCCTTCCTTTCCTCCGTTCTTTCCTCTTCGATGTATGAGGAAAGAGTTAGGCTAATTCTTGATTGAAGGAACCTTCGAATATGCTTGCATATTCCCCTCACATCTTGTGTCTACTTACGGATTCACAGATTGAGGAATAGGTGCACACTAGTAAGACCTTGTCTTGAATTTGTGTGACCGAGACGATTAGTACCTTCTCATCACCGTCCTGGGCTCAGGGCAGCCTTTTGGCCGTCCGAGAATTCAGAATGGGTTTTGCGGCACTCACTGGTTTTGTTGAACAACAAAACCACAGTAGTGGCATTTGTCGACAAACAAGAGGCAATCGTTTTTTCCTCCTGTTTCATCTCGACATTTGAAGGTACTCGAGTGTTGTTCTATTGCACATTCGGCAGCTCAATTAACCAGATGCATTCTTGGTGGGGATGTATTGGTAGGCAAGCCTGGCCTCGGGTTTGAGTGATCGAGACAGAACATGCTGCTCACTCCTTCTTCACGAAGATTCATGCAGAAACTGCTGGACTGAGAAATCCCTACCGTCCCTCTGTTGCCTCCCTGCACACAAGTCGGTAGTTTTTTCTCGCTCCTTCATACCAGACCAGGGCCCGCTCTGTTGAGGCATGCTGTCTTTTTAGTGAAAACTCGATATCGACGTTTTTTCCCTCCGTATTTGTCCGTTTCGCTAGGGGTTCACAAACATTGCTCACCCCGAGTTGCAGACAAATACTTGAAGACTTCGCCTTTATCCGACCAGATTGCCGAGGCATCGAGAAGAATTCCGCTTGACCCAACCTCCTGTAGCAGCTACACAAGAAGCGGTTCTTGAGGCAGTACATCCCTGTGTGTTCAGGACTGGGAGACTTTCCAGCTTTCCTTGCAAGCACAGGCTTTCTCGCCGAGCGGCAACAGATACAGCTGGATATCCCTTGAAGTCCTCTGCAACACTGTTCCAGGGACTGGATCCGTCTTCGCTGGTGGTGTCGTTGTCGGAACTTCTTCTCAGGTCAGAGTCGCTCGTCAAGTCTGGACTTCCTCGTCTTCTCCGCCGAGGGTTGCTTCTCTCCCTTTCATTTGTGAAGAACGTAGGCCCTTGCGTCCTAGTCTTTTATCTGAAATAGCCTTCGTCTCCTCAGTCGAGAGTTAGCTACAGACGAGAAGCTTCTTCAGTCGTGCTGTCCCAGGGAACTGTTTCCTGGGTGGCATGCGACTCTCGTTTAGGGTTCCTGTCCGTGCTCTGCACGCGCCCTATGAGAGTCGCCGGATAGAGATATGCCCTCTTAGGACCATCTCTCATCTTACCCTGGCCTTGGCATAGAAGATGGAAGAACAGGGATGGGGATCATACCTCGACTACTTCTGGGATGTCGTAGGTGGACTCCGAATCCATTGGCATCGACTGTCGGGTTTGAGTCCTTCTTGTTCTCCTCCTCCTTGGACTTTGACACAGATCATTCGTTACTTTGTCCTATTGGGAGCTGTGGTACTTACCGAGAGGCTCGACATTCCTAACTTAGATGTCGTCAGCATTTTCGCTAGTACTGTCTTTCCCAAGGAAGAAGTGTCTAAGGACACATCTTCCTCCTGACTTCGTGAAGCGATCAAAGGAGGTACTTGGCAGCTGACGACTACGATACCGGTACCTTTCACCCGAGAGCTCACGAAGTCGATGGCTTGGTCCATCCCTCGCATTCCGGAAGTTTCTGTCGGTCTGGAAGCAAGACGTGGTCTCTTAGACCACACTCTTGTCTTCTTCCTTCGGTCTTGCCCACAGGCCCTTGGAACCCTTTTTCCTTGGGTCTCTGGTGCTGCTCAACAAGTTGTGTTATCTTACCCGGCTCCTTCAAGAGGATGAGTAGCATCTCGCCTAAGGCGTTGGTTCTGGAAGTGAGAAGGATTCCGAGAGTGACTGGCCTCTCTTCCTCCTCCTTCCCCGTCCTCCAACTTCTCCTCCTTAGGGATGAGAATAGGACTCGAACCAATAGCTGCTGGAACTGGCACTGATGCGGTAAGACTACACATCGAGCACCCGTTCTATTTTTCTTATAGAATCATAGAAGCAATTCTGCTCCTTCCTCTAGCAAAGGGAGGAAGGAGAGACTGGCAATAAGGGAACCCTATCTCGGCTTTTCCTTACTGCCCCCGACTCTAGATCCTTTCAGCCTATTTCATAGGAGTTACGTTTCCTCACTCGTGCGAAAAGGTCGAGTATCTGACATCTGATCTTGCAGTTCCTACACTCCGATCAATATGTCAGAGGCACGGTACTCCTCTTTGCTCTTTCGACCAGGAGGAGTAACCCAGGTGTGTAGAATTCCAGTCAGTTCAGGACTCACTCAGATTCCTCCCTCCAATCAGTGAGTCTCCTAATGTAAAGGACCGAGGGTTTGAATATTGTGCCGGAACAAATAACAATTTTTAAAGTAAATTGTATTTTTCCTAACTATACAAACTCGAGGTCCTTTACACTTTATGCCCACCTCATGCCACCCCTCAGTCTGAACCTGGACCAAAAGGCAAACTGGAATGTTTACATGCGGGCAGGCGGGTATCCCCGCCTACCTAGCAGTAGTCACAGCCTAACCAACTTGCTCAAGAGTTTAACGGCCGTTTCCAGCCTACCCCTGAAAGTAATTCCTAATGTAAAGGACCTTAGGTTTGTATAGTTAGGAAAAATACAATTTACTTTAAAAATTGTTATTTTACTTTTAAAATTTGTGATTTTTAACTAAGGTTTATTTCTAATGCATTTTTCCATGGAACTGTTAGTAAAGTGTAATCTTTTGTTTTAGATGAGATTTTCATGCTGTTTTTTACACAAACCAAGGGTGCTGAGTCTGTCCCCTCAACCTAATGTGGCCTTAAAGGCTTGGATTCCTACTGAGAAGCCCCAGTATTAGGAATTGAGAAGCTGTAGTAGGCTAGTAATAGAGCATTTGTGTCACAGTTTGGCGGATTGGTGTACATCATGTGAAAAACTATAACAATAAAATAATTCCATTTTGCATTTGGAAAATACATAATAGCCCAGTTATAAGGAAAAAATAGGATACAGTGCCTTGAAGCTTTTGCCAGTGTCGGATGACTAACAGAACTTGTCAAGAACAGTGTCATGACACCAGCCTAGTTTATGGCACTTGTAATATGACAGGTGTAGGAGCCAGTGAAATTACTTTGTAGAGCATGAAAGGAGTGTTTGAAAAAACCTGAATTCACCAAACAGTTTATGCAGTTGCTTTAAAGCACCAAGAAAAATACAAGATACAGAACGAACAGTGAATTCAGTAGGCTACCCAAAAATGGCGACAAAAGGAAACATAAAGGATGTTTTAAAAGGGAACTTCCCCAAACATTTCATATGATAATAATTTGTGGTATATTGGTATAGAAGAACATTTTTCTCTCTGTAACAGGCTCACATATGTGCTTCATTTCCTTACAAAAACACAAAGTTATGAAGAAATACCATGTGAGTGATGGATTGATAAATTAAGATCTCCGAGTGCATGAACTATTACAATAACCAAAAGAGAGATTTCTTCAGAAATTATATGAAGGGTAAATACAAAAGTAGTGAAGTGTAGCAGGGTAGTGAATGGTATCCTTATTACCTCGATGTCAGTGGTAGTTGGAAACTCATCCCTTATATATTTTAGATTAGATAATATCCAGCAGTCCACCGGGAAACTAAACTCGCCAGGTTAAAACTCCAGACCTATCCCAAGGTTTATGAAATGCTAAATAAATGAACTAAGCATATGCATCACAGCTTGACATCAGGTAGGTTAAAATGATGCAAGATGAGTATAATGATACAGTAAACCCCCCATATTCGCTTGTGATGGGTACCACACCCCCCGTGAATAGCTAAAATCTGCGAATACATAAAACCCCTCTAAAAACACTTAGAACTGCCCATTTTGATAGTTTAAACACAAGAAAAACCCTGTAAAAATGCTAATACCTGAGTATTTTAATAGTTTTATCACAAAAAGTGCATTTATTCATGAAAATTATCTGAAAATACAGTAATTAGTAAATATTTCTCAGTGAAAAATACCGCGAATGGGCGAATTTTCCGCAAATAATGGGTAGATATGTTCCATAGAGAAACCCGCGAATCGTGAGAACGCGAATACGGGGGGTTTACTGTAATGTGCTCCTAAGGGAATCAAAGCCATCCCCTTTTATGTTGGAGTATTCTTTAGTTCTAGAAGGAATCAGCTGTTTAAACTTGGTAATAATGCATGGTTAACTGGTGGTCAAGAACCCCTCACTCACCTACCTTCCCTTGTAGGGGGTAGTGTCATCAGTGCACCTCATGCCTTGCACTGTAGGCATTACTTAGGTTCTTTGCAGAGTCCCTTCGCCCCCTAGCTGCTATAACCCCTGACATTCCTTTGACTATACCTCCATTCATATCCTCTTTCTTCCATCTTACGTTCCTTAACCCTCTTCTAACAATAGTTTTATAGTGCTTCAGCTGAAAAGGGTTTTCCTCCTCCTGTTATGCCATGCAGACCTTTTCATTCCTCTCAGTTTCCCTTTCAGTGCTGAATGACCTCATAAGAGGTCCCAGTGCTTGCTTGACCTTTGGTCTGAATCCTACATTCCGTTCCTTGCCTTTCGTTCGCCTGCTTTCACCAAGCACTTTTTCTTTGGCCATCATAAAGTGACGATATTGAGCTGTGCTCCTGCTGACTGCCAAATTGGAACTTGAGGTTTCGTTTTGAGCGTTTTGTTTATTTTAAACGGGAGAAAGTGTTGATGTAGACATACAGGCAGTCCCCGGTTTACGACGGGTCTGGCTTATGACGTTCCGAGGTTAAGACGCTTTTCAAATATATTCATCAGAAATTATTTCCCAGTTTACAAAGCATGCTCCAGGGTTACGACGTGTCGTACGCTGATCCGACGGAAGACATATGGCTCCAAAATGGCAGAATAATAAAAATTTGGAGGTTTTTTTATGAAAAACTCAATAAAAATGCAGTTTACATCGTTTCCAAAACACCCAAAGCGTTAAAAGTAAGGTTTTCTTAGGATTTTTGATGATTTTCGACGATTTTTTGGTTTACGACGCGGCATAAAAACGGAACCCCCAGGGACTGCCTGTAAAGGGCGAGTCCCTACTACTGTATATGCCACTCCAGTCTAGCGTTAGATTTGCTTCTGTCATGGGAAGAAGGCTTGGGTTGTTCACACACATAGTTAGAAGGGGTTATATGCCGGAGGTTAGGATATCAGTTTGCCTGCTCTTAGCATGTTGACTGCTACCGTTAGCTGTTGAGCGTCCAGCAGTGGTTGTCCATCTTTTTGGGCAAGGAAAGGAAGCACAAGCCCCTCCTTCCTGCCTTCATCTTCTTCCTTTCTCAGGAAGATGAGGAAAAGTCCTTGAAGACCTCACCAGTTAATTTCCATTTTGTTCATGAGACTTACCTGCCAGATATATATATAGCTGTATTCTCCGAAGGTCCGACAGAATTTCAAATTTCGCGGCACACGCAGTGGCCGGTCAGGTGGTTAGTACCCATTCCCGCCGCTGGGAGGCGGGTATCAGGAACCATTCCCATTTTCTATTCAGATTTTCTCTGTCGCCGGACTGTCAACACCTGTTGTCAGTTCCTCCGCCTTTTGGATTTCGAAATTTGTTGTCACTTAAGTATTTTGGTTGTTTTTTGGTATTCGACTGGATCTGTGACTTGGCATACGCTCTTTGTGGACCGTTTTTGATTTTGCTTTTGACTTTTCTTATAATTAAGATGTCTTACCTCTAGCTATCGAGTCTGTAGCTTGGGTGAATGTAAGGTGAGGCTATCGAAGACTTTGATAGTTCCTCACTCTTTATGTATATATGTAAGGGTGTTCAATGCTCTATGATAATCGGTAATGAATGTGTGGGATTGTCTGAGGGTGAGTGGAAGAAATATGAAGCCTATATGCTTTAATTGGAGCGTGATAGGCTGAGGAAATCTTCCTCCTAGAGTGCATCCTTAGTTGGACAGTCAGGGTTTTCTCCTACTAGTAACCCTGTAGTAAATTTATTACTAACCCTGTAGTTTGTTGCTGCAGAAGGTAATTCCCTGGCTCTCGTGTGGAGTCAATGCGTGCTCTTGAAACTAAAGTGAATGCAATTCAAACGCATAGTGTTAGTGCTAGTGCCCCTAGTGTTGTGGAGGGGGCGTCAGATCGGCCCTATAATGCCTCTAGGCCTGGACCTCTGTCGAACTCCCAGGACCAGGGAGGGGGCATGTCGAAAGCCGCATGAGGGTTACGGGGGCTTCCCACCGATCTGGCGTCCCTTCGGCAGGTCCTGATGACGCTACCCAGGCTGCCAGGGATCGTGCTCAGGCACGCATCCTGAAGGATTGCTTCTCGTCCTCCGACACGTCCTCCCCGCCACGGGGTTGGAGCTCTCGGTTGGACTCTCGCCCTCTTAAGAGAAGCTTAGAGGAGAGGACGCTTCACGTCCTCTTCCTCTAGACGTTTGTACTCTTCCCCGAAAGTTGCGTGGATATTCCTCTGCAGAAGAGAATAAAGTGTTTTTCGAATGATCACTCTACTCGACCCCCCTGTCGCGCTAAGGCAAGGGCTAGAGCTTCTTCCCCTGTGGAAGGAAGTATACGTCTCTCGCCCCTTTCCTTCTCTCAGGTTCAGCCCTTCTCCCGAGAGAGTGGCTTCTCCAACGCGTAAGATTTTGTTGGGTTTGCAACAACAGCTGGATGCTCTCATGAACCTTTCAAGATTCGAATCTGCCTGTTAAGAGGTACAGACTTTCACCTTCGTCTCCCGCTTCGGGAACGATACAGAGCGTCTGTCTTCTAGAGAGAGTGTTTAGTGGCTTCCTATTCGTCTTCCCCGAGTTGAGGTGTTGGCCTTTTCTCTTGTCTCGCGCCAGGAGCGCGTCTTGCTCTTCGTGCGCTTCTCACGCTTCACGCGCTCCTCACCTTGACGCTCGGCGCGCGCCTAGCCATGACGCTTCGCGCACGCCACGCTGTGACTCTCTTCTAGTACTTGCCACGGAGCCTCTCGCGCGTCACGCCATGACGCTCCGCGCTCGCTTCGCCGTATTGCTTCAAGTCTTGTGTTGACACCGCTCCAGTTGTTCATCATGTCGCACAACTACCCGCTTCAACATTTGATGTCCTTCTTAATTTAGCCAGTACTTGCTTCGGCAGTACATATACTAATTGGAACGATACAGAGAAGATTAGCATGGCTCTTGCGCAAGGATGACACGCTAATCGTGAAGCGTTCCACATTTTTTATGTTTACTATACGTACTCTAGTTGACGACTTCTTCGTTCGCGGGAGTTCCCGCTTACGTATCGGCGAATCGGAACTACTTTCACCACTCACTCAAGACCCACCAGCTGCGGAAGAACATCCTCTTTCGTCACAGCCTTTGTATGAAGAGAAACTTCTTTCGTCTTCTTCTTCCTCTGATTATCAGACTCTGGTTTTTTTTCTTAAGGATCTGTTTCCTGAGACTTTTCGACCGTCGGCTCCTCTCTCTCCACCTTCGCAGTTGTCTTTGTCTTAAGGGGAGCGTTTGACGAAAAAATCGGAAATAAAATTTTCTGGGATATTTTATATATGGCATCATACATATCCTGACTATCTTCTCAGAAAGTTTTATTTAAAAGTTCGCCACAGTTAGAAGTTATAAACAAAACAGTTACCTATCATAGTCAAATTACATTTTTCATATAATGTAATGATATTGTCAGTATATCGGTGGTAATTTCCTTTTAGCTATGAAATAATATCTAATGCGATCTATGGCAACCCTGTGGACATAGTACGCATCAGCGAAAGACAGGAATGCCGCAGGGCAGTCAGTGGCAGTCAGTCAGTAGCAGCTCAGAGCTTGACTAAGTAAAACGTCACGCTGGCCAACCTCAGCCGTGTTTTGACACTCGCTTCATTTAGCTTCATTTAGCGAAGTTATATTACTTTGCAGGTCTATTTTTTGGCTTTTCATTATGTCATAAAAACATCAAACTGTGTAACGGCAAGCAAATAATTACACAGAGAAGCAAAAATATCGTTTTTCTCAAAACTAAAGTTATCGACATTCAAACTGCATCTCCTTCATAACGCTTGCACCGATCTCAGATACAAAAAGTAAACGAAAGCTAAATGTTTGCATAACAAAGGGGCTTCCATGGGAAGCAACACTAGACCCGCACCACGAGAGAGTTTTTTTCCCGAAGGAATGTCACTTCCAAGAGAGGTAGCAAGTGACTCCCTTCATCTCCAGACTCCCTTTGCAACCAGGCTTCATTTTGCACAAGCCTGGAAAGAGTGAGGGGCAGACGTTTGGTCCTTCCTACTGTTAGAGAGAGGTTACTTGATTCCCTTCCTGTCTCCTCTTTTGTTTTTTGTTTCCCAACTGCCTTCCTGTCAAACAGAAAATTGTTTGACCTGCTCGAACAGATGTTCGAGCGGAGAGCAGTGGAACAAATCTTGGACTCGGTGTTCCCCGGGATTTTACTACAGATTGTTTCTAGTCCCGAAACTTTCAGTAGGCTGGAGACCCGTCTTGGACGTCAACAGGTCGAACAACTTGGTCCGGAAGGAAAAGTTCAAGATGGAGACCTCGCAGTCAATACTAGGAGCCCTTCATCCCGGGGATTGGATGGTATCTTTGGATCTCCAAGATACTTATCTTCACGCCCCAATTCATCCACGTTCGGTGAAGTATCTCAGGTTGTCTTGGGGGGCTAGACGTACCAGTTCAGGGCTCTCTGCTTTGGACTCTGCACAACGGCCATACCACGTCGAAAACACCGCTTCTCGTCCGATCAGCGAAGTTAAGCAACGCTGGGTTTGGTCAGTACTTGGATGGTTGACCGCCTGGGAACACCAGATGCTGTTGGCGTCACATTTTGCTCCGAGGGTGTTTACACGTCTCATGAAAAACGTTGCGATGCAGTTGCATCTGTCGCACGTCAGGATCTCACTCTACTTGGACGACTGGTTGCTTCGAGCGTCGTCGAAGCGAAGGTATCTGGAGGACCTTCAGTTGACTCTGCAACTCGTGAAGTCCCTGGGACTTCTGGTCTGTGGAGAAGTCGCAGCTGATCCCCTCACTGTCCATTGTGTCTGGGAATTCAGATCTATTCAGCGGCTTTTATAGCGTCTCCGTCGCAAGAACGGCAACTTCTATGTACGTAAAAGTTTCGGCCTTCTTGGAAAAGGAAACATGCTAGGTGAAGGAAGGAATGAGTCTGCTGGGGACCATTTCCTCGCTGGAGAAGTTTGTTTTCTGGGGAGTCTGCATCTCAGGCCTCTTCAGTTCTTTTTGTTGGAGAACTGACAAAGCAAGGAAGACTTGAAAGAGGAATTGAGAATTCTTCCTTATATAAAGAAGATCTGTGGTGGTGGCTCGATCCAACGGAATTGCAGAAAGGGATCTCCCTCAAGCTTCTGAACCCCAACCTAGTGTTGTTTTTCCGACGGGTCGTCAACAGGTTGGGGGGCAACACTAGAGGGAGAGGAAGTGTTAGGAACCTGGAGAGAGGAACAGGTGTCCTGGCACATCGACTTCAAAGATTTGGCGGCTATCTTTTAGCTCGCCAATTCTTCGAGGTCCAAGTTTGCAATCGTGTAGTTCTAGCAAACTCGGACAATACTACTTGTTCCCTGTTCGGCCTTGCAAGAGAGATTATTCTTTGAGCCTGTGCTCGCAACATTTCGATTCTCGCAAGTTTTGTTGCAGAGGTCGAAAATGTTCGAGCAGACCTGCTCTGTTGGCGCCATCAACTCCTGCCGAAGGAATGGACCCTTCATCAGGAGGTTTGCCAAGATTTTTGGAAATTTTGGGGTCGCCATCTTGTGGATATTTTCACGACCTCAAGAACAGCGAGGCTCCCTCTATAAAGCTCATCTGTTCTCGACCCTGGGGCAGTTGCGATAGTTGCTCTTCCCTGGGATTGGACGGGAATAGATGTTTACGCCTTTTTCCCCGTTCTAAATTCTGGGAGAAGTCATACGCAAGTTCGCGGCCTCACAAGGGACGAGGATGACTCTCATCCCCACGTTTTGGCCTTCGAACCACTGGTTCTCGGAGTTTCTCTTCTGGTTGGTAGACGTTCCGAGGACCCTTCCTATGAGAGCAGACCTGCTCATACAAACCCACTTCACGAGATATCTTTGAATCTCCCCGCTCTGAACCTGACTGCTTTCAGACTATCGAAACTTGGTCAGAGCGAAGGGGTTTTTCTGGCCAGGTGGCACGGGCCATCGCTAGAGCCAGAAGTTCTTCATCTAAAGGATATATCTAGCGAAGTGAGCAACCTTCAAAGGTTGGTGTAGAAAGAAGGGCTTTTCCTCTTCCTCTATCACTGTGAGCCAGGTTGCGGATTTTCTCCTTTACTTAAGAGAAAAACTCGATATAGCAGTTCCGACTATCAAGTGTTATCGGAGCATGCTTTCGATTGTATTCAGACACAGAGGATTAGCTTTGTCTGACAATAAGGACCTCCACGATCTTACGAGCTCTTTCAAGACGTCCAAGGTTCCTCAGCTGATTTCCCCTGCTTGGAACTTGGACATAATGCTCAAGTTTTTGATGTTTAGTCCTTTTGAGCCTCTCCACTCTGCATCTCTTAAGGATGTTACTGGAAAACGGCATTCCTCGCGGCGAAGAGAGTGAGAGAAGTTCGAGGCCGTCATGTGGGCTTCAAGGAACACAATGCTGTCTATTCTTTAAGCCCTAAGTTCTTGGCTAAGAATGATAGGTCTTCTAACCCTTGGCCTAGACACTTTGAAATTAAAGGTTTAGCAGACCTTATTGGACAGGAACCTGAGGGAGTTCTATGTCCAGTTAGAGCTCTCAAGTACTACCTTAAAAGAGCACAGGACACTCGTGGTCCATTGGATGTTTTATGGTGTTCTGTGAGGCAACCAGTTAAACCTATGTCGAAGAATGCACTGGCATTCTTCATTAGGGACGTCATTAAGGACGCACACTCTAGTTGTGACGACTCCAACTTCAAGTTGTTGAGAGTTAACGCTCACGAGGTGAGGGCAGTTGCTACCTCCATGGCGTTCAAGAAAAATATGGTACTCAGTGACATTTTTAGTGCCACATTTTGGCGAAGTCAATTCGGTGTTTGCCTCACACTCTTGGCAAGATGTTTAGGTAGCATACGAAAATTGCTTTTCGCTGGGACCATACATTGCTGCTTCAGCAACCTTGGGGACAAGGGGTAACTCTGATCCTATCCCCTTTTTAATTGTGTTTTTGTGGTTGTTGGGTTGACTACTGGAGGCAGTCATCCCAATCCTTTGCAAACTAACGCTTTAGGTGTTGGTTAGGTGGTTAGTAATGCTCTTTTGTCCTCTTTGTATGGGCTATGATCTAGTCACATTGTGGTCACGCCCCCGTTGACAGATCATCTAGAAGTCGCCAGCTATATAGGTCACTACCTCGCTGGGGTCTCTAGTAAAGCAGAAGCAGACTAGAGTGACAGTAACCACTCAGTCAGCTACGCTATCAGATAAGGAACCAAAATAATTTTACCAATAATTGGTTTTTTCCCTAATTCTTGGCTGTCTCTACCCCCCTCCAAAGGTGGTATTCAGCTATATATATATCTGGCAGGTAAGTCTCATGAACAAAATGATATTTTAATGATAAAATAAAGTTTGTTCATACTTACCTGGCAGATATATATATTTATATTGCCCTCCCTCCTCCCCTCAGGAGACAGTGGCGTTAGAAAATCTGAATAGAAAATGGGAATGGTTCCTGATACCCGCCTCCCAGCGGCGGGAATGGGTACTAACCACCTGACCGGCCACTGCGTGTGCCGCGAAATTTGAAATTCTGTCGGACCTTCGGAGAATACAGCTATATATATATCTGCCAGGTAAGTATGAACAAACTTTATTTTATCATTAAAATATCATGTTATCATGCTAAGCAACTTTGTTTTTGTTTTTGTGATATATGAGTGTTTGTTCTTACATGAATACAACCTTTGGTCTTTACACATGGATTTTACTTGCAGCGCAAGCTTGGAATGGCCGTTTGACTGTTAAACAAGGTGGTTAAGGAAGGTAGCTACCGATGGTAGGGGTGGGAGTCCCACCCACCCAGTCGGTATGCATTCACTTTGCTCTAGGATGTAGACGTCTCCTCTGCCCAACAGGACCATTTGACTGACCTTTGTTTTTGTTTGTAGAGTCCTTGTGTATATTGTGTATACTTGTGTTTATATGATAGTATAGTTGTGTGTTGCCTTTGTGATCATGCATACCCACAACTTATCCGAGCCAAAGGAGAGGAAGTCTTTTCATGAGGGGCTCCCTAGGCATGAACAAACCCTGCAAGCGCTTCTTCTCCTCTATGGAGATTGACCCGCATACACTCTGCACATTGTGCAGGAAGCAAGTACGTAACCAGAATAGTCCTGGTTCTTTCTGAGTGCTGTGTCTGGCTGTCAGAGCAGTGGATGCAGTTCAGCCAGAAAAGGAAGAGAGAGGTGGGTTTCCCTGACGTCGTCGGAGGGCAACACGCCTCCGGTGATGCCGAAGTTTCTCTCTTGAATCCTTCCTCCCCCCGGCCAAGCTGCCTCTCATTGTTGCCACTCCTAAGGGAGCGGTCTCTCCTTCGCCGTCTCCTACCGCTTCATCGGTAGAGTTGGCACAGGGGGCAATGACCCAGGATGACTCCTCACTGGCAGTCTCTGTTCATTCGGGGGTGGAGGGATCCCCCTCAGGGCAAAGGGAGAGTGCCTCCCTCTAACCTGACTTTGATTCCAGGTTTGGAGGAGCCCAAGGGGCTAAGGGGGCTATGACCTGTCCTAGGCCTCCCAGGGGAGCCTTCCCTGGAGGGCCTGATTTATCACTTGAGGGCCTCTAATACTACCCCAGTGAGTGCTGCTTCCTTGACCCTCACTGCGACAACGGTTACAATGTTGATCGGATCTGGGACCGCCACTATGGCAGTGGTTCCTATGATCATGCATCCTGCTGTGTGTCTTGCTGTGCTCCCTCCGACATCCTCCCCTTGGAGACATGTCATTCTCCAAGCTTTGTTCAAGAAGACTTGCCGTGACCGCAAGAAGAGGTCGAAGGAAGGGAGTCGTTGTACATCTTCGTCATGTGCTGATGCCTCCTCCCCTTCTTCCAAAGCTTTCAAGCGGAGGAAGAAGGTTGCTTTTCTCAGCCGTAAGAAGACCCGTAGGCCTCTTAACAGTCAGCCTTCTTGCACGGAAGAGGATAAAGGATTTCTCGTATACTCTCCTGTAGCATGGGGCTCTACTGACCCCTGTACCATGGGAGCATCAGGTGCACAGGGTTCCACAGACTCCTGTTTCACTGGTACCGGTCCCGGGAAATCACCTCCCCGGGCTGGTAAAGAACCTTCTACTGTTGCACGGGGTTCCAAGGACCCCTGTGCATTGGAAGCAGCTGTTGCACAAGGCTCCATGGACCCCTGTGCCACGGGAACTACAGGTGCATGGGGTCCCACAGACCCCCTTGTCACTGGTATCTGTCCTGGGAAGCCACTTCCCTGAGCTAGTAAAGGTTCTTCTACCACTGCACAGGGTCCCACGGACCCCGGTAATACTGGTAAGGGTTCCTGGGCCTGGTTCAATGAGAGAGATTGAGTGCTCAGTCTGCAGGCACTGCCTCACCCCCTTCATGTTCCCACACAGGAACAGTGCCAGGGTCCCGGAAAAGTGATGCCTGCCCACAGGTCCGCTCACCTGGGAAAGCAAAGAGGAGGTCCCCCATCCAGTCTTCTTCCCCTGTAGAGGACCCGGCCTCAAAGAAGACTGTCAGCCAGGTACATTCCGGGGAACTGGATCGTAGTGGCAGACAAGCTCAGTCGCCAAGGTCAGGTGATAGGGACAGCCCCTACACCCAGACATTGCAGAAAGATTTTTCAATCTTTGGGACCTCCCAACTATAGATCTCTTTGCAACCTGGCACAGAAGCTGTTGGTGTTCTTTTCTATCATTCCAGAACATGGGACAGTCTCAAGGCCTACTTCTTTCCTCCATTTTGTCTGATTTGTAAGGTGATCAACGGAGCATGATCACCCTGAAGCTCAGTATGACTCTGGTGGCTGCCAAGTGGCCACATGCCGAGTGGTATCCAGACCTGCTAGCTCTACTGTCCAAGCTACCAAGAAAGATTCCCCCTAGGCACAACCTGCTATACCAGCTGCAAGTAGAGAGGTATCGCCAGGCTGTGGAAGGTCTGTCATTTCATTCCTGGAGACTATCCAGCATCTCTTGCGAGCAAGAGGTCTTTTCTCACCTCAAAGCGACAGGGATGTCTGGATACCTTTGTAATCCTCTGCTGCTGTGCACCAGGGGAAATTGGCCGTCACCTGTCGTCGGTGTCATCGACGGGGTCTCTCTTTGATCGGAGCTACTCTTCAGGAGGTAGCAAACTTTCTCGTCCTTCACAGAGAAAAGCTTCCCTCCGTCTCAGCTATTTTGGGCTACAGAGGGAAGTAGAACATCCTATATGTTCAACTGCCCTTGACCAAATCCTTTGCTTGAAGGGCATCGATCTCCCTTCCTCGTGGGAGATCTACATGCTGATGAGAAGCTTCGAACAGTCTTGCCATCCCATACAGAGTCGTCAGAGAGGGATCTGACCTTCAGTGCTAGCACTTGAGGGGATGGGGACCTGTCATGTTCGAGTTTGTCCTGGAAAATCATAGCAAACACTGAATCCATCAGTCCCTGACACCAGATTTGAGTCCTTTTTTGGTAGTAATCGGGATGAGATACTACTGTGTCCAGTCTCAATAATTCAAAGCCCAAAAGTCTGGCAGTTGAACATACTAAGGGCACAGGACTCCTTCCTCAGCTCTTCAAGACCAGGAAGAGATTCCCTGGTGGGTAGAACTCCAAGTTGGCTTAGAGATTTACCCAGAGTCCACCCTCTAAAGGGTAAGTCTCCTATGTACACACTGAAGGTTTATATTTGTAGAGGAACAAATTGCAAATTTTAAAGTAATTTGTATTTTTCTTAACATACAAACCTGAAGGTCTTTACATTTTTCGGCCCACCTCAGCCACCCCTCATTCTGGTACCTGGGCCGAAAGGCAAAGTGGAGTGCAGACCGTTGGTAGCTAGCAACTTTGTTTGAAAGTTAACAGCTGTTCCAGCTAACCTCACAGCCAAATCCTATGTAAAGACCTTCAGGTTTGTATGTTAGGAAAAATGCAAATTACTTCAAAATTTGCAGTTTTTATAACACAAAAGCCATAATACTTTTTGTGCTCATTGTCTTCCATCAGTGCCAGTCCTCATTCTGTTTGTTCTGTAAGCTGAAGTCAGTTGTGTGCTCTCTTTAATCTGTGCATAGCGCTTGTTCTTGCTGGCCTGACTGGAGGAAGAGGTGAAAGACCAAGAGGATGACGTCAAGGAACATTTTTCCTTTTGTCCATTCCCCCCCCCCCACTCCTGCCCCGCAGGGAAGAAGTGCCCTCAGTGCACCTCATGCAGTGCACTATAGGCATTTCTCAAGGTTCTTTGCAGCACCCCTTTAGCCCCTAGTTGCAGCCCCTTCCATTCCTTGTAATGTACCTTTGTTTGTATTCTCCTTCTTTACTCGGCTCTCTCTAACAATTGTTTCATTGTATGGCCCCAAGGTTTCCCTCTTATTACGCCTTTTGAACCTTTCTATTCCTCTCAGTTTCCCTGTCAGTGCTGAATGACATCATCGGTCCCAGCTCTTGGCCTGTGGCCTAGATTTTATATTCCATCCTGTTCCATTCCCCCCATCCCTGCTTCTGCTGTGCCAGCAAGTCCGAGACTAGTGACGAGACTAAGGTCTGGTCAGGTATGAGTGTTATGGCATGAGTTCAGTGAGTACTTCAAGAATACAGTTTCACAACAGCAAGAATGGCGAGTCTTGTGAGACACACAACAGAATGAGTGAAGTACAGTAAAGCCCCCGTATTCGCATTCTCATGATTCACGGACTCACGCATTCGCGGGTTTCTCTGTGGAACCTATCTACCCATTATTCGCTGAAAATTCGCCCGTTTGTTGTACTTTTCACTGAGAAATATTCACTAATTACTGTATTTTCATATAATTTTCATGAATAAATGCACTTTTTGGGATAAAACTTAAAATACAGGCAGTCCCCGGTTTACAACGGGTCTGGCTTACGACGTTCCGAGGTTACGACGTTTTTCAGATATATTCATTATAAATTATTTCCCGGTTTACGACGCATGTTCCAGGGTTACAACGCGTCGTACGCCGATCCGACGGAAGAAATATGGCTCCAAAACGGCAGAATAATAAAAAGTTGGAGGGTTTTTTGATGAAAAACTCAATAAAAATGCAGTTTACATCGTTTTCAATACACCCAGAGCATTAAAAGTCAGGTTTTCTTAGAATTTTTGACGATTTCCGACAATTTTTTGGTTTACGACAATTTTCGGCTTACGACGCGGCGTAAGAACGGAACCCCCGTCGTAAACCAGGGACTGCCTGTAATTAGCAGATGCGATCTGTGGACTTAGTTGATCAAATACTTGAACGTTCTAATCCCACCAGAAAATCTTATGCTTGGTTCAGAAAACTTGGTTCGCATCTAATGGTTAGGGTGGTGCTAAATTCGTTTGTAATATTTTACAATTTGCACAACTATGAAAAAAGATCCGAGTTTTCTGCATTCATCAAGATGGTCGTTCATGAAATCTTGGGTGAGTACAGTTCGAAGTGAATTGTTTTGGATGCAACAAAGACTGGACCCAAAGCGCCCAATAGAAAGAGATGAGGAATGGCAGCTGCGCAACCTGGACCTGACCCTCAACCTGTTCACTGGCTAATGACAATCCTAAGAACAGAAAAAGAAAAAACGCCTACAAAAGAAGTGCCGAGTTTGCACGCGAGGGGGTAAAGCAAAGTGGGTAAGATTGCATTGTGGTGGTTGCGAAGAAAAGCCTGGATTGTGTTCAGCTGAACATTTCAGAGTTTATCCTCAACAATAAAACTGCAACTTACATATTCGTACCTACAGGGCTAGCATTATGGTACGGTTTGTAACATACCACGCATGTGTGTACAGGCAGTCCCCGGTTTACGACGGGTTCCGTTTTTACGCTGCGTCGTAAACCGAAAAATCGTCGAAAATTGTCAAAAATCCTAAGAAAATCTTACTTTTAATGCTTTGGGTGTATTGAAAACGATGTAAACTACATTGTCATTGGGTTTTTCATCAAAAAAACCTCCAAATTTTGATTATTCTGCCGTTTTGGAGCCATATTTCTTTCGTCGGATCGGCGTACGACGCGTTGTAACCCTGGAACATGCGTCATAAATCGGGAAATAATTTCTGATGAATATATTTGAAAAGCGACGTAACATCGGAACGTCATAAGCCAGACCCGTCGTAAACCGGGGACTGCCTGTATGTGTGTTTGTGTGTATGTTTGGAATTCCTATATTAACATTTGTATGTCTGTGTGTAATTCTTGAAGTAACACGTTAAAAGTGTTTACAGCATCAGCCACGTAATCCCATATTGTCCATTCGGGGCAACCTTCCTCCACTCTGCTTGAGTATGAATGTGATTGCAGTTCTGTTGTAATTAGACATTACTAGCAGTAGCTATTACTAATTTTATCTTAAGTATTGGTATCATTGCTGTTATTGTTAATACTATCATCATCATCATCATTATTACAACAACTGAATATATACACATGCACATAGAAAGTCCCTTGCTAAGGTACACCTGATAACATTGAAATTTTCATAAAGAGGGGATTTCACTGATTTAATTGAGTTTGCTTTTAGTACGATAAAAGCATGGAATTACGGTAAATTATTTTCACCGTACGGTATGGTATGGAAAGATAATTAAGGGTACAGTACGAAGTTATGATATGGTATTTTAGCCAGGTACGAAGTATGGAAAAACATTCAGTACCGTACCACACTACCAGCCTTGGTAGCAGGGGCGGATTTAGGGTGTGCGGGGCCTTAGGCTGGTGGCCGGTAACCTTAGGGGTGCCTCTCATTTCTGGGCAAGCAAAGAGGGCCCTTACAGCTGGGTGGGGGACTGTTAGGTTTCCAGGATTTATTTTCTAATTGAGCACCTCTAGATGGCTGCCGGCAAGAGATGGCACTGCTGTGCCATCCAGCACTTTATGTTGTTCATCTCAGGGGGTACAAATCATATTGCTCACCATACTTTGGAGTTTGCAGTTTGGATTCCACTAATTTAGTTAATTAATTTTTATATTTTAATTATTAGTGTTAACTTTTTTTTTTTTTTTGCTGAGGTGCGAGGCCCTAGGCCATGGCCTACTCGCCCCCACCCTAAATCCGCCACTGCTTGGTAGCCTACTATATACATGTGTATTTTGTTTGTAATTCTGGTTATAATATTCACAAGCTCTGTATTGTAATAAACACAGTTTTTATTTTATAATAAGCTGTATTTTTTCTTCAATTTTCTTATTCTTATGTTTTGTTTTTGTATGTGAAGCCTATAAATTATTTAGATTTGATGATGATTTGCAAAAAGACTTGGTTGTAGTGCTTGTATTTCTCTATGCATTTTATAATAAATAGATAAATAAATTTAAATTGGTCACATTTTACACACTAAGCTATATTTTTACCTTCATTTACAGGGGATTCATCTTTTTGCTTTTGTAATGCAGCCTGTAATTTAGATTTTGTAGTGATTTGCTAGTTTTTATATTTTTCTTGACATTTTGTAATAAATAAATAAATAAAAAAATAAAAAGTAAGTGGGTCATACTTTACGTGGCTAGTATAATCATTCCTCTTCATGTTTAGTACGAACTTTTGACTGCAGTATCTCCAGAGAATGAAGACAGGAGAAGAGAAGCACAGAAAAACAAAGTCACAAATGGTTTTACACTTGTGCCGAAGAGTTTTTACACTTTCACGCTTGTACGATTTGATTTGTGGTTTTGTGATGAGGTGCAGACCATTTAGATTTTATTTTCACTTACATGCTACTGTAAACTTATTTGTGTGAGTGTGACTTACTCATTTAATTGTAAATCACATATACATATATACACATACATACAAGGGTCTCTCTGTGTGTGCATTCATTTTTTAGACTAGGCCTGTGTCTAGAAAAAACACAAACACAGGCCCTTGGTTACATCTTTTTTTCACTTAATATTGTGTTATATAGAGGAGGAGATAGACGAAAGAAGTAAGGGATTTTGGATTAGGGAATGGTCGAAAGGTTTTGAAGAAGGAAAGTGTAAAATGACAGTGTTAGGGTAGCTGCGATTTGTTCCGACACGATATACAAACTGTCAGTCCTTTATATTAGGAATTACTTTCAACGTAGGCTGGAAATGGCCGTTGACCTCTTGAGCAAGGTGGTTAGGCAGTAACTACCGCCAGGTAGGTGGGAATACCTGCCTGCCCGGATGTAAACATTCCAGTTTGCTTTCAGCCGTCATGTGTTGCAAACATGGTTTCGGATCTCTTCACCTGACTGTTGTTAAGCTCTTTATCATCCCGGTGGGATCTTTCTGCATTTTTGTGTATATATTGCGCATTTGATATTTATTAATACAAACCCACGATTTGTGATAACATTGCATAAGCCGTCGTTCCCCTGCGCTGTCTTGGGTTTGACGGCCATGGGCGTTTTTAGAGAAGTGTAACCGAGTTGTAATGCTTCTCTTCCAGTAGCCCTTTATTTAGATACTGAAGGCGTTCCCCTGTACGTTTGGAGATATTAGATTGGGATGTAATATCTTCGCTCCCCTACATTGGTCGGGACGTAAGAGTTCGCTTCCCATCCTGGGCTCCCACCCTCTATGTACAAGGGGCATGACTATTTTCTTCTTACTTCTGCTGAGTGTTATTTTCGCTGCCTGCACTTAGAGTTGCAGTTGGGGGGAGTTTGCGGGCGTTGTCCGTAAGCTCCGCTTCCACGGCGCCCTTGGTGTCCTCCCCTCTGTCCTTCTCTCTCCCTGTAGATTCTTCCGTATCTCTCCTTTGGTACAGATCTCTCTCCTTCACCCTCTTTGCTCACTCATCGAGCGAAGACCACGAAGAAGGGGGGGCGGCGCGCGGGCAGTCGGGCGACCTCTGCGGGACTTCTAAGGGACTGACTCTCTTCTGGGAGACAAGTTTCTCTCGTTGGCTCTTCCCGTCCTCTGGCAGGAACCAATTCACATTCTTTTGCGGGGTCTGGCGTTTCAGGTGACGCGAGAGCGCGCCCTCGTTGCCAGTCTTGGAAGTCTGCTTCTAAGACTGGTTCAGTGCCCAGTTTTGGAAGTCTGTGTCTAAGACTGGTTCTGTGCCCGGCTCTTTCGATCTCTTGGAAACTGACAGCAGTCGCTTCCGATTTTTGGGAGTCTCGTGAGTCACTCGAATTTTATGAATCATGAGCTCTCTCCTGACAAGAGGCACAGGACGAGAGAAAGTACTGAGACACGGTGTCTTGGTGCTGAGACACCCAGGTGTCTGGTGCCGAGACACCTAGGTGTCTGGGTGCCAAGACACCCAGGTGTCTCTCTACCGAGACACCCAGGTGTCTCTCTACCGAGACACCCAGGTGTCTCTCTACCGAGACACCCAGGTGTCTGGGTGCCGAGACGCCAGGTGTCTGGATGCCGAGACGCCAGGTGTCTGGGTGCTGAGACACCAGGTGTCTCAATACTGCCCGCCAGCTGCTTCGGTTGCTTGGCCAGGTTTCATCCTCGTGTCTTGAACCTTAGGGTTCGAGCATGCAAGATAGCAGACACAGAATTCCCCTTTAAACCTTCTTCTTGAGTTGCCTCTGCCTTGAAGGAGTTTAGAGTTCGGGAAACTAGCGCTAGTTCACGGCAGACGAGTTCCGCCCTGTCCAGTGCTGATTGTGTTCACGCGATCGGCTCGGCTTGCCCGCCCCGCCCAGCACCTGGTCGCGCTTGCGAGACTGGCTCGGCTCAGCTCAGCTCTCCCTGCATACCATCCAGTTGGATCGCGTTCGCGTGATTGGCTCGGTTTGGTGCGTCTCGGCTCGGCCCCACTCTTTTTTCCGAATCGTGTTCTTGGCTGTGTTCGAGTGAACTTTCTGCTTTTTCCAGGAAAGTGCTTTGCCACGTCACAAGCACTCTTCTTCCCCCGTGTGGCAGTAATCTCCTTCGGTTGATTATTGCTCACAGTCTGCCTCTCCTGCTGTTCTTACTGGCAGGACAGGTAGGGTTACTCTTTCTCCTCACCTGTTCTCTTTTCCTCTTGGTTGTTCCGAGAGGCGCGGGACGGGCAGAGAGAGCTCCAACAAATTTATCTTCGGAGTTCGGCTGTCTGGCTTGCTTTGGGTGTCGATCCCCCGATTCTCTCGTAGTACAACCAGGTAGCCGAGGAGGGTTTCATGGGATCTGTCAAGGTCTCCCTCCAAGGGGAGAGGTACAGGAGTTTCACACTTCAGAAACAGCAAGGGTCTTCCTCTTCAAGGTCCGATCGCCCTGGTTTTTTTTTAGAACTTCGTGCCGATTCGTCATCACGAGAATCCCTGGGACAGGACTGCGGCTCCCTCAATGAATAATCTTCATCACTCGCAACCCTTGCAGTTCTCAAGGGGCCGAGAGTGTCAGGGACTGCCGCGGTCCTTGCTTCCGAGAGCGTTCTCGACCAGATGAATTCTTTTCTTCGGAGAAGGAGTTCATTCAGGTCGAGACACCAAGCTTCTCCCCTGCCTCGACAGAATACGAATTCTTCATGCCTTGAGGGGTCTTGCTGACTGCAGTTCTGTGGGCAATTCTGGTGCTAAGAAGAAGGACTTTGTCCCAATTCAGATCTCCGGTTTCGTAAGTCCCAAGTTGGCTCGACCCTTGGGAACGAACCTTTATTTGGTTCTGCCTTTCTCTTTCAGAGATTTGCCAGATACCTCAGTAATCAAGGTTCATACCAGGACACTGCCTTGTCCTTTGGACAATGGCCAAGACCTTTCGGTCTTAGCCATCTCGACACCACCTTGAGTTCAAGCCAGCCCGCATGAACTCCTAAGAAGTCCCAGGCTTTGGAAGAAGATTGCGGAACATATAGCCCTCTTCTTCCCGTATAGGAAAGTGTGCATAACTGTGTCTCTTTCCACCCTCTTTTCCGTAAGGAAGAAGGGAAGAGAGAAAGAAGTATCGACCGGGAAGTTCTCCTACTGCTGATGCCTTGATGAAATGAGACCTGGGAATGGATTCCTTCAGGAGAAGTATCTATTTCCCTTAGGTCCCAGCAATTCTTTTCAACAAACTTTCATCCCACTTCCTCTTCTGTACTCCCTATTTGGGAAATGCCAGCCTGGCTAGAGCTAATTGTCTTGGTATCCTGTCATCTTGCAGAAGCTTCCCCATGGTGGAGAATGGAGGTCTGCTTCCACTCCTCTGTCCTTCTTTCCTCTTCAAAGTATGAGGAAAGAGTTAGGCTAATGTTTGATTAAAGGAACCATCAAATATGCTTGCATATTCCCCTCACATCGTGTGTCTGCTTACGGATTCACCGATTGAGGAATAGGCGCACACCGGTAAGACTTTGTCTTGAAGTGTGGGACCGAGACGCTTAGTACCTTCTCATCACCATCCTTGGTTCAAGGCAGCCTTTTGGCCTTCTGAGAATTCAGAATGAGTTTTGTGACATTCAGTAGTTTCATTGAACAACAAACCACAGTAGTGGCATTTGTCGACAAACAAGAGGGAATTGTTTTCTCCTCCTGTTTCATCTGTCGACATTTGCAGGTACTCGAGTGTTTTATAGCGCACTTGACAGCTCAATTAGTCAGATGCATTCCCAGTTGGGATGTATTGGTAGGTGAGCTTGGCCTTGGGGTTGAGTGATCGGGACGGAACTTGCTGCTCACTCTTTCTTCGCAAAGACTCATGAAGAGACTGCTCGACTGAGAAACCACTACCGTCTCTCTGTTGCTTCCCTGCACAACAAGTCAATAGTTTTTCTCGCTCTTTCATACCAGACCCAGGGGCCGCTACTGTGAGGTATGCTGTCTGTTTGGAAAAAAAATCGATATCTACGTTTTTCCCTCCGTATTTGTCTGTTTCGCTAGGGGTTCACAAGCATTGCTCTGCCTGAGTTACAGACAAATGCCGGAAGACTTCGCCTTTCACCTGACCTGATAGCCGAGGCACTGAGAAGAGTTCTGCTTGACCCAACCTCCTGCAGCAGCTACACAAGAAGCGGTTCGTGAGCCAGTACATCCCTGTGTGTTCAGGGCTGAGAGACCTTCAAGCTTTCCTTGCAAGCACAGGCTTTCTTGCCAAGCAGCAACGGATATAGCTGGATGCCTCTTGACGCTGGTTGGTGTCGTTGATGGAACTTCTTCTTGGGTCAGAGTCACTCTTCAAGTCTGGACTTCCTCGTCTTCTCCGCTGAGGGTTGCTTCGCTCCCCTTTGTTTGTGAAGAATGTAGGCCCTTGCGACCTAGTATTCTATCTGAAGTAGCCTTCTTCTCCTCAGTCGAGGTTTAGCTATTGACAAGAAGCTTCTTCTGTCTTGCTGTCCCAGGGAACTGTTCCCTGGGTGGCATGTGACTCTCGTTTAGGGTTCCTGTCCTGTGCTCTGCATGCGTTCTTACAAGAGTCGTCGGATAGAGATGTACCTTTTTAGGGCCAACTCTCATCTTGCTCCGGCCTTGGCGTAGAAGATGGAAGAACAGGGATGGGGGTCAATATCTTGACTCCTTCTCGGATGTCGTAGGTGGACTCTGAATCCATCGGCATATATTGTGGGGTTTGAGTCCTTCTTGTTTCCCTCCTCCTTGGACTTTGTGTCGATGATCCAGATCATTCGTTACTTTGTCCTATTAGGGAGCCGTGGTACTTTCCGAAAAGGCTCAACATTCCTAACCTGGATGTCATCGACATTTTCGCTACCACTGTCTCTCCCAAGGAAGAAGTGTCTAAGGACACATCTTTCTCCTGGCTTTGTGTAGCGATCGAAAGAGGTGCTCGGCAGCTGGCAACGACGATACTGGTACTCTCCACCTGAGAGCTCACGAAGTCAATGGCTTGGTCCATCCCTTGCATTCTGGAAGTTTCTGTTGGTCTGGAAGCAAGAGGTGGTCTCATAGACCACACACTTATCTTCCTGTGGTCTTACCTACAGGCCCTTGGAACCTTTTTTTCCTTGGCCCTGTGGTTTCTGCTCAACAAGTTGTGTTTTCTTACCGGGCTCCTTCAAGAGGACAAGTTGCATCTTGCATAAGGTGTTGGTTCTGGAAGTGAGAAGGATACCAAGAATGACTGACCTCTCTTCCTCCTCCTTCCCCGTCCTCCTACTTCTCCTCCTTTGGGATGAGAATAGGATTCTAACCAATAGTTGCTGGGTCTGGCGCTGATGCGGTAAGACTACACATCAAGCACCCATTCTATTTTTCTTCATGAATCATGGAAGCAATTCCACTCCTTCCTCTAGCAAGGGAAGGAAGGAGAGACTTGCAGTATGGGAACCCTATCTCAGCTTTTCCTTACTGCCTCCGACTCTAGATCCTTCCAGCCTATTTTGTAGGAGTTACATTTCCTCAGTCATGCGAAAAGGTCCAGTATCTGACATTTGATCTTGTAGTTCCTACACTTCGGTCAATCTGTCAGAGGCACGGTACTCCTCCTCGCTCTTTCGACCAGGAGGAGTAACTCAGGTGTGCAGAACTCCAGTCAGTTCAGGAGACTCACTCAGATTCCTCCCTCCAACCAGTGAGTCTTCCTAATGTAAAGTGACGGGACTGTAGGTCAGTCTAGTGTTATTCCAGATGTACCTGTCGGTCAGCCTGAAAGTGACCTAGAAGTGAACTGCTCAGTTAGCCAGGCCATACCCATTAGCAGTGTATCAGTTGATGACAGTGGGTCATTATCGTTCGACTTGGACAATAATAATCCTATCTTGCCAGCATCCTTGCCAGTGCCAAACAGTGTTGAGGAGGGCTCGGTCACTCCCTCTGTCAGTTCGAATGAGGAGAGGATCATTCAGAATGGGGTGGATCAGAGAATGGTGAGAAGAGGAAGTTAAGTGCCAAAGTGGAAACTAACGGTGTGGAGACGTCAAACACCAGTACTGTAGAGTTCATGGACGGACAGTTCTAACAAGGCCAATTGCAGTAAGAAGGTTCCTTTCGTGTTCAAGGAACGAGTCAGTATCTTAATGTTAGGAATTATAGGAATGACAAGGGGGACCTTTGAAAAAGCAGTTATACTGTACATTAAAATTGTTTATATGCTCCTGTGCATTTTGCATCCAGTTAACCTCTTTGCATGAAAGATATTAAATGGTGTTGAAAGGATGGTCCTTCTATAAAAGGAAGGTCCTTCTCTAAAAGGAAGGTCCTTCTCTTAAAGGATGGTTCGTCTCTAAAAGGAAGGTCTTTTTCTTAGCAGGTAAAAAATGACGTTTGTTTAATGTTTGCAGATGAAAAGGAGGACCTATTTATTATTTTATTGGTTTTATTTGCTGATTTACTGGTTTGATTATCCCTACATGTATGAGAGAGCTACAGTATTTTTTCTGCCTCCCTAGGGACACACAGCCTACGGCACTGCCTTCTTCCTTGTACTAGTCATCACTTCCTTTCAGTCTCCTCCTCATTAGCTGTCTACAACTCTGCCCTCTCCACTTTTCACTTCATTTGAGGACTTAAATCTTTCACAAAAGTTCTTTGGGAATCTGGAAACATGTCTGAGAGATCAGACACACGGATTGACCACTTTTAAGTGACAGCAGATTTATTAAGATAGATTGGTGATTATTGTGTTGTTTTGAAGCTGAATACTTTTGAATTTTTATTTTATTCTAATGTTGATAGATAAAACAACAGTCAAATTGATGAGTTGAATTTTGTCTTAAGGTTTTTTTTCACAGTCGACATCCTTTGCCATCAAGGGACCTTCAAATAGTTGAGGTACTTTTATGGTAATGTTTTTATTATATGTCACTTTTAGGTAAGTAAATAGAAGCCTTTAGTTTGTTGCTTCCAGGTAAAAGAAAAAGCATCTTTGGACATAATATGTTTGTGTATAAAAGGAGATGTTCTGTTCTTGTGATTTTGGATGAAAGGAGTTATTTGTGATGTGTGTCGAAAGTGCTTCTGTTTATTGTCTCAGAATAAGAGCATTTGTGTTTTATAGGTGAGAGAATTTCCTCTTCTGTCGCTTGTCTAGGTAAAAGACGACGCCCTTCCATTGTTTGTAATGGAAAGAAGGCAATTGTGTCTTTATTGTAGGTCAAAAAAGACACATCTCTTCACAGTTTGTAGGGAAAGGGCAAAATTATTTACTTTTTGTAGGTGAATGAAAGAAATTGTTCATTTCATGTCGGTAAAAGATACCAATTGTTTACTTTCTGTAGGTGAACGAACACAGTAACATCAGATTATTCTTTCCATATTGAAAGGTGCTTTGTTTAACAGAGAACAAAAAGCATGTCCATATACTGTTTCCTACCCTTGTATGAACAATTCAGCATAACCTGGGGTTACGTTCTGCCTTCCATAATAGTGGAGAATCTTCAAATCCCCAGATAGTTGGAAGCAACACGAATATGAAATTCGTGTACCGTACAGACAAACACTACACATATCAGTTGGTGTTACTGGGGACATTAGAGATTGTGGACTTCCAGCTGGTACATGCACGTATGTGGTTAGAATATTTTGTTTTATAAGTCGTCATAAGACCTGCGAACCTCTTCAAGACTTCCTTTCTTATAGGTGTGATTTTTGTGACCGTCATATCCTTACTTAACATATCATTGTCCTCATCACCTATGATGCTGCGTGAGAAAAGATCCTCTGTGAAATTCCTTCGTCTCTCCCAAGCCTCCTTCACCTCCAGCTTCCTCTCATATCTCCCGTAGGGGTTAGTGCCTTCAGTGTACCTCGTGCGGTACACTGTAGGCATTACTTAGGGTTCTTGGCAGCGTCTCTTCCATGGTCCCTAGTTGCTATGACCCCTTTCGTTCCTTTTACTGTACCTCCTTTCATATTCTCTTTCTTCCATCTTAATGTCCTCAACCCTCTCCTGACAACTGTTTCACAGAGCAACTGCAAAAGGTTTTTTCTCCTTCTGTTGTGCCTTTCAAACCTTTCTGTGCCTCTCAGTTTCCCTTTCAGTGCTGAATGACCTGATCCCAGGTCCCAGCGCTTGGCCTAAATTTTTATATTCCATTCCATAAAAACTTTATCTCAGTCCCAGTTAAACTTTTTAAGACATTGTACATTAGAACATTATTACATTGGGAAAATTATTAGTAATGAAAAGTCTTTTATACATTTTTCACTGAATTTAGCACCACTAGGGTTAAGTCAGGAAACCCCCGCCATCGTTTTGGTCATTACTGCTACAGAAAATAATAAGGGGCTGATGAAGAATTATTCGTGTCCATCGCTTAAATAAAACGACTGTAAATGCTGGTCGTATTCACAGTTCATGAAACTGATAGTCTGCAGTTGCTTTCCAAGTCTCCAGTGCAACACAGTGTTGCACTTCATTACATCAACAATAATTTGGATCAGTAGAATTGCACCCAGTCCTCAAAGGCAGTCCCATTTTCCATGTTTAATTTATCATAGTTCTTCTCTGAGTATGTCTTGGTCGACCAATAAATCTGGCGCTACGGAAGCCCCAAGGATGACGATGTCACATGCTGTTCTCCTACAGGTTGTGCGAAGGACATGTCCAGATTGCCTCCATCTCCTTCAAGTCATTATCTCGCCTGACGTGTGGAACTTTCGTCACTCTGTCTTGCCATCCAACTCCTCATATTCTCCTTGAAGCTTCATTCTCAAATCAACAAACTCTGCTAGACATGGTCTCATTGTCATACCATTATTTGTGTCTGTATAGGAATGCATATCGTCACAAACTAATGTATAATCTTTTGTATGCAGTTTCAGCCTCACATCACATTCTGGCAAAAGGTGCTGATGTTATGAATGAATTGATAATTATGTTTAATGTTTGTTTGTGTTTTGGCAGATTCAGCATTTTTTTTATGTAGCACAGACCCTTAGGCCTACAGTTATTCAAGTTAATCTTACACCCTAGGTTGTAAGGTTCCATGGCTTGGACTTGTCCCTTGCACTACCCCAGCAGGACTCCTGTGGGCACCAGAAGAGTTGGAAGTCCCAGACCTACTTGGATGAGAACTGCGAAAAGAGGCTTCAGATGAGAGGAGATTGGTGGAAGATAAAGTGCAGGAAAGAGGACAAATAAGTATATCTTAGTTTAACCAGACCACTGAGCTGATTAACAGCTCACCTAGGGCTGGCCCGAAGGATTAGATTTATTTTACGTGGCTAGGAACCAATTGGTTACCTAGCAATGGGACCTACAGCTTATTGTGGAATCCGAACCACATTATAGCAAGAAATTAATTTCTATCACCAGAAATAAATTCCTCTTATTCTTCATTGGCCGGTCAGGGATTCGAACTCGTGGCCAACAGAGTGGTAGCTGGAAACGGAACCCGCTCGCCCAACGAAGAACTGCAGGAAAGAGGAAAAATACGAGTGGTGTAATTTACAGAGGCCCATTGCGTTGCTCGGCATTACAGGCAATGATGATGAATTTGATGGGTGGTTCTTTGTGTCGAATGAATTCCAGGTTTCAGTCAATTTATGGCAGGATTTGGCAGAATGATGGAATTTGTAACAAATCAAAACAGAGTGAAGCTGCTGAGATGAATTTTTTGCAGAGTATGCATGACCTAGGAGGAATTAAAAGGTTAAGAAATGCAATGATACGGAGAAGTTTCATTGTTTTTAGATGGTTCAGTCATGTGGAGAGAATAGAAGGCGATAGACTGATGAAAGGAAAGTATGTATGAATCAAAAATGTTAGGTGGAAAGAGGAGAGGAAGATGTCGAAAGTACAGTCCCAGACAGATGGAGTAAAAGAGGTTTGGAAAGGAAGGGCCTCAATATCTCGCAAGTAGAAGAATGACCTGAAGACAGAGATGAGTGGCACACTGTATGTAGGTGATTCAGTGTGCTGTTTATGCACTTATTGTGTAGGTGTATGGTGTAACTGACTCTTGCACTGTTTTTTCTGTGGAGTCACACCCTGGTAGGGGGTTCTTTGCAGAACTCTTTGCCAGAATCTCTGAAGTTATTTTAGGTATTTATTTCATTAAGAACGAACTCCCCTAGGAGGGTAGTGCTGTCAGTGCACCTCAGTGGTGCACTGTAGGCATTACGTAATAAGATGCTTTGCAGCTTCCCTTCGGCTCCTAGCTCCTATAACCCCTTTCACTCTTTTATTGTACCTCCGTTCATATTCCCTTTATTTCATCTTAGTTCTTCGTTGGGTGAGTCGGTAGAGCTGCGGACTGGAACTCGCTGGGCCGGAGTTCGATTCCCCAGCCGGCTGATGAAGAGTTAGAGGAATTTATTTCTGGTGATAGAAATACATTTCTCACGATAATGTGGTTCGGATTCCACAACAAGTCGTGGGTCCCATTGCTAAGTAACCAATTGGTTCTTAGCCACGTAAAATAAGTCTAAAATCCTTCGGGCCAGCCCTCTCTAGGAGAGCTGTTAATCAGCTCCTCAGTGGTCTGGTAAAACTAAGATATAATTTACTTTTGAGTTTCCTCATCCCTCTCCTGACAATTGCTTCAGTTACGCCTTTCAAACCTTTTTATTCCTCTCAATTTCCCTTTCAGCACTGAATGACCTCATCATAGGTCCCAGCACTTGGCCTTTGGCCTAAATCTTCTGTTCCGCTTCCAGTTTCTCTTCAGAGAAGGGACGAGGAACATTTTGTCTGGAAAGCTGTGGGTATGGAAGTATTAGGAAGGCCCATGAGGTCCTGGAGAAGAGAACAGCGGAAGACCTACACCGTATGGGAGTTCAGGCGGAAGGAGGGCTGGACAGAACAGGAGAGAGAGAACTCGCATCACGTCTAACCCCGTAAGAAATTGTGGGAAGTGCGTCGCCATCAAAACAAATCGTCTGATCTTGGCTGCGGCTGAAATGTGGAATAGTCTGCTGCCTGTTGCAGTTGTGGAATCTTCTGGCCTCTTGATGTTAAAGCAAGGAGCAGATTCCTGCTCTCTCTCTCTCTCTCCTGATTCAGGTATATTGGTTTTATTTTTTATTTCCTCATATTTATTTATTGATCACTTTTCCCCATAACACCTCTCTCTCTCTCTCTCTCTCTCTCTCTCTCTCTCTCTCTCTCTCTCTCTCTCTCTCTCTCTCTCTCTCTCTCTCTCTCTCTCTCTCTCTCTCTCTCTCGTCTTCTGAAGCGCTGCTGACTGGCCAAAAGTGAAAGAACCTTTCATTTGTATTTTACTAATGAAAATTATCACATAAGAAGGGCAATATTAGACCGATACGTTAGGTAAGAAACAATGCCAAATTGCGCTTACAACCAAAACGAAATAGAGCTTGAAATAAGTAAAGTAAGATACTAAACATATAAAACTGGATGAAATTTGGATAAAAACAAATGAAAGATGACCAAGTTGAGTCATTTTAGTTTAAGTCTATCACAAGTTCGTCATTTTTCACGATGGACATTTACCCTTACCATAACGGGTATGGTGCCAAGAATGCGTTATTAATTATATTTTGCAGTAAAATAACTCATAATAATATTAAAATAATATATGTAGGTTATAATTATTACGTCTTGATTAATTTAACATGTCAAAATGCGCAATTTTACCCTATAATTACCTAAAATAAGGGACCTGTAGGTCACCCCAAGAATGCATTTTTAATTACATTTATCGGTCAAATAACTCTATTTGCAATTAAAATATGATTAAATTGAAATTATTACATTTTTATCAATTCAAAATGTTATAACAGCCTATTATTAGCCCATAAATAAAGAGAAGAAGAAGAAGAAATGAGTAAAGTAAGCTTCTTTATTTGCGATACACTTTTGCCATTACTAGAAATTATTAGGTACGGTAGAAGATAAGTACGTCGCCAAAAATGCTTGATTAATTACATTTATAACTAAAATAACTCAATAATATATTTAAATGATATAAGATAATTATATTCATTACCTTTTTACAAATCTAATATGTTTAAAGCTTGATTATTAACCCCAAAATGACTCAAATAAAGGACCTAATTACCTTGGGTGGAAAGTGGCTCGATGTAAACAAAACGAGTACGTCAAGTAGTGTCAGTTGGAGTCTCCGGGTCTTGTTAACGCAAAATGACGTAAAGAAATCAATCAATTTCGACCGGAAATATTGGCTGAATGATCGAATTGAAGGTCAATCGAGGTAAATCAATGCTTGAAGTTGAATTCGTGAGTAAAGAATTGGGTTAAATTTAGTTTTTCCGGTTAAATTTGGTTGAATTAAGAGAGGCATTTCCCGTCTCATAAAGGTAAAGGTGACGATGGTCAGTCCCATAGATCAGTCCTATTTAAGCGTTATTTAATCGATTTAAACCGTTATTTACATCGGTTAAATAACACCGAAGGTCAGCCGAGGTAAATCGGTGATTGAAGTTGATTTTGAGTAAAGGAAATTGGTTAAAATCGAAATTTTAGCTTATAGTTAAATTAGGGTTGCGATGGCTGATGTTATGTATACGGTAGGCTATTTAAGCCTTATTGAATTGATTCGAACTGTTATTAACGCTATTTAAATTGTTTTAGCTTTTAAGTTGCTGCCTAACGTTTCATTTGCTTTGGGATTGGTTGTTGTTCCGACACAATATACAAACCCTCAGTCCCTTACATTGGGAATTACTTTCAGGCGTAGGCTGGAAACGGCCGTGACTACCGCCAGGTAGGCGGGGATACCCGCCTGCCCGGATGTAAACATTCCAGTTTGCTTTCGTCCATCATGCGTTGCTGACGTGTTTTTTGTTCTCTCTGCCTGACTGTCGTTAAGCTCTTACGGCGGGATCTTTCTGTATTTTTGTTTATATATTACGTGTTTGATATTTGTTAATACAAACCCACGATTTGTGATAACCTTGCGTAAGCCGTCGTTCCCTGCCTGTGTCTTGGGTTTGACGGCCAAGGGAATAACTTGAGTAAACTTGAGTAGCGTAACCAAGTGGTAATGCTTCTCTCCAGCGGCCCTTTACATAAATACTGAAGGCGCCCCTGTACTTTCGGAGATATAGTTTGGGACGCAATATCTTCACTCCCCTTATCCATCGGGACGTAAGAGTTAGTTCCCTTCTTGGGCTTCCGCCCTCCGTGTATAAGGGGCATCACTAATTTCTTCCTACTTATGCTGAGTGTTGCTCGCCGCCTGCGCTTAGAGATTTGCGGGCTGAGTGGGAGGTTACGGGCGTCATCGATAAGTTCCGCTTCCACGGCGCCCTTGGTGGCCTCCTCTCCGTCCTTTTTTCTCTTCCCGTAGGTTCTTCCTTCTCCCCTTAGTAGATCTCTCTCCTTCGCCCTCTTCGCTCGCTCGTCGGGCGAAGACCGGGGAGGGGGGCGGGGCAGCGATCGAGCGACCTTGTCTAGAGTACTTCCTCCCGCTGCGTAGGGCTGTTCCCCTTGTAGTGGGAGGAGCCTCCCTCTACTAATCATCTTTGCTTTTCTTTCAGGTTGACAGTGAGCATCGCAGACACAGCAGTAGTTGGCTGGATATATCAAGAATATCCTGCATGAAGCAGTCCCGACTTTCATTCAGTGTTGCTTCGGGATCGGCCACAATACCTGATTAGATGACATATTTTCACGTCGGGATCGCTCTGACTCTGTTCTCGCCGATGTAAATCAATCCCTGTCATTGCTGGTTTTCATGTATGCTGTTGCAATGCTTCCTGCGTATCTGTGGTCCATCTGCTCCTGCTGTTCCCTGTGTTATGCTCTTGTCAACTCGACTATAGTCTCTGGGCTGCTCTCCTGGTCTCCTGCCGCAGCCGCCCTGATCGCTCCTGTCGCTGCTGGTGACTTTCAAATGACATTCTGTCCGTTGCAGTAGCTCCTGCCTTCCGAACCGCTAACGTAGCTCCTGCATCGGATGTCCTGATCATGCCTGCTTCTTCTCCTAGTGATCGTGCCCGGGGCCGCTTCCGTTGTGTTCCTGCCAGCTGCCCTGGAGGTTAAAATATCTGCCATCCTGTAGAAGATGTTGACGTGAAAGGGAAGGAAGTGGCCTTGTGGAAGTGATGTTCTTGGCCGTTGCACAGCTCCTGCTCTCCGAACCTTTGCCGTAGCTCCTGCATCGGCTGTCCTGATCATTCCTGCCGCTTCTGGCGGTCGTCCCCGAGGCCGCTTCCGTGCGTTCCTGCCAGCTGCCCCAGAGGTTATGATGTCCGCCATCCTGTAGAAGATGTCGGCGTGAAGATGTAGGAAGTGGTCCTGTTGAGGTGATGTTCCTGGCCGTTGCAGTAGCTCCTGCATCAGCTGTCCTGATCATGCTTCTCCTGGTGGTGGTGTCCTGGCTGCGTCCGTTGTGTTCCTGCCGGACTACCCTGGAGGTTACGATGTTTCGTGTCCACCATCCTGTAGATGTCGGAGTGGAGGTGAAGGAAGCCGTCCTGTGGAAGTAGCCGCCATCTTCATCTTATCTTCGAGTTCGTCTTCTGCTGCGTCTTCCCTTCCTCTCGCGAGGTCCAAGGGGGTCCCGAGAATCAGACAGACCTCCATCAGCCGAAGGAAAGAAATGCTGCTTCATCCCCTTGATGCCCTTGGACGTCTAGGGACTGCCTCCTTCCGAGGAGGCAGTGGGTCTCTCGTTGGTTCTTCCCGACCTTCGGGTTAGGAAACCGATTCACATAGCCCTGGGTTGTGTTTTGGAAGCTGCGGGCGCGCAGACCTCAGTTTGCGATCCCGTTCCCGAGTCTTAGAGGTTCCGCCTCTAAGATGGGGGCTGCTTCGGGCGCTCGTTCGCGAGCCGCTTCGAGTGCTCGAGATTCTATGGAATATCGAGTATCCCGATCTGGTCTGGAGAGATTTTCCTGGGCCCAGTTCAGGAGCAGTGCGAGAGAAAGGGCTGAGGCGCCCAGGTGTCTTGGCTCCTCTTCCTGCCAGCACCGCAAGCGCTCCCCGAGTGTTTGCCAGTGCTCGGTCGGGTTCCCAGCCTGGTGTCTTGATCCTGTCGGTTCGAACACCAGAAGAAGCAGGGAAGAGATTCACTTTGGGAGTCCTACGGGACTTCTAAGGGACTGACTCTCTTCCGGGAGGCAAGTTTCTCTTGTTGACCGATTCGCATTCTCCTGTGGGATCTTGCGTTTCAGGGGCCGCGAGAGCGCGGCCTCTCGAGGCCACGCCCTCGTTGCCAGTCTTGGAAGTCTGCGCCTAAGACTGGTTCTGTGCTTGCTCTTTCGATCTGTTAGTAAACAAAGTAGCCGCTCCCGATTTTCGGAAGTCTCGTGGGTAGCTCGAATTCTATGAATCACGAGCGCTCTCCTTACGAGAGGCACAGGACAAGAGAAAGTGCCGAGACACCCAGGTGTCTGGTTGCCGGGACACCCTGTGTCGGGGTGCCGCGACGCCAGGTGTCTCGATATTGCCCGCCAGCTGCTTCGGTTGCTCGGCTGGGCTTCGTTCTTGTGTCTCGAACTTTAGGGTTCGAGCACGCAAGATAGCAGACACAGAATTCCCCTTTGAACCTTCTTTTCGAGGGGCCTTGGCCTGGAAGGAGTTTAGAGTTTGGGAAACTAGCAATTGTTCACAGCAGACGAGTCCGGCCTGCCTAGTTATGATTGTGTTCGCGCAATTGGCTCGGCTCAGCCCCCGGTCGCACTTACGAGACTGGCTCAGCTCGGCTCGACTCGACTCGGCTTGCCAGAGTGGCTCGGCTCGCCCCGCCTGCCTCACAGTCCGCCGCATCCCGACCAGCTGGATCGCGTTCGCGTGATAGGCTCGGCTTGGCTTGGCCCTACTCGGTTTTTTCCGATTCAGGTTCTCGGCTATGTTCGAGTGAACTTTTTTGCTCTTCCCAGGAAAGCGCTTTGCCACGGCACAAGTGCTCTTCTTTCCCCGTGTGGCAGTAATCTCCTTCGGTTGATTATCGCTCACGGTCCGCCTCTCCTGCTTATCATACTGGCAGGATAGGTAGGGATACTCTTTTCTCCTCACCTGTTCTCTTCTCCTCTCGGTTGTTCCGAGAGGCGCAAGACGGACAGAGAGAGCTGTGAAGAAATTTTCTTTCAGAGTTCGGCTGCCTGGCGTGCTTTGGGTATCGGTCCCCCGATTCTCTCGTATTATAACCAGGTAGCCAAGGAGGGTTTCATGGGATCTGTCAAGGTCTCCCTCCAAGGGGAGAGGTACAGGAGTTTCACGCATTGGAAACAGCGAGGGTCTTCCTCTTCAAGTTACGATCGCCCCCGTGTTCTCGGGGAACTTCGCGCCGATTCGTCGGCGCGAGGATCCCTGGGACAGGACCGCAGCTCCCCCAATGAATAACCTTCATCACTCGCAACCTTTGCAATTTCCGAGGGGCTGAGAGTGTCAGGGACTGCCGCGGTCCTGGCTTCCGAGAGCGTTCTCGACCTGATGAATTCTTTTCTTTGAAGGAGTTAATTCAGGTCGAGACACCAAGCTTCCACCCTTGCCTCGACAGAATATGAATTCTTCTTGCCTCGAAGGGTCTTGCCGACTGCAGTTTTTTGGGCAATTCTGGTGCTAAGAAGGACTTTGTCCCAATTCGGATCTCCGGTTTCATAAGTCCCGAGTTGGCTCAACCCTTGGGAACGAACCTTTACTTGTTTCTGCCTTTCTCTTTCAGAGATTTGCCAGATACCCTGGTAATCAAGGTTCGCACCAGGGCACTGATTTGTCCTTTGGACAATGGCCAAGAACTTTGGGTCTTAGTCATCTCAACTCGACCTTGAGTTCAAGCCAGCCCCCCTCAACTCCTTAGCTAAGAAGTCCTAGGCTTCAGAAGAAGACTGCAACTGCTGATGCCTGGACGAAATGATACTTATCGAGTCTCTAGAACTGGCAGCGACATTGACGAGACCTGGGAATGGATTCCTTCAGGAGAAGTATGTATTTCCCTTAGGTCTCGGCAATCCTTTCCATCGAACTTTCATCCCACCACCTCTCCCGTGCTCCCAGTTCGGGAAATGCCAGCCGGCTAGAGCTAATTGGCTCGGTACCCTGTCATCTTGCAGAAGCTTCCCCATGATGGAAAATGGAAGTCTGTTTCCTTTTCCCCGTTCTTTCCTCTTCGATGTATGAGGAAAGAGTTAGGCTAATGCTTGATTGAAGGAACCTTCAAATATGCTTGCATATTCCCCTCACATCTTGTGTCTACTTACGGATTCACAGATTGAGGAATAGGCGCGCACTGGTAGGACCTTGTCTTGAATTTGTGTGACCGAGACGTTTAGTACCTTCTCGTCACTGTCCTGGGCTCAGGGCAGCCTTTTGGCTGTCCGAGAACTCAGGATGGGTTTTGCGGCACTCACTGGTTTCGTTGAACAACAAAACCACAGTAGTGGCATTTTTCGACAAACAAGAGGCAATCATTTTTTCCTCCTGTTTCATCTTGACATTTGAAGGTACTCAAGTGTTGTTCTACTGCACACTCGACAGCTCAATTAACCAGATGCATTCCTGGTGGGATGTATTGGTAGGCAAGCCTGGCCTCGGGTTTGAGTGATCGGGATGGAACATGCTGCTCACTCTTTCTTCACGAAGATTCATGCAGAGACTGCTGGACTGAGAAATCCGTAACGTCCTTCTGTTGCCTCCCTACACACAAGTCGGTAGTGTTTTCTTGCTCCATACCAGACCAGGGGCTGCTCTGTTGAGGCATGCTGTCTTTTGGTGAAAACTCGATATCGACGTTTTTTCCCTCCGTATTTGTCCGTTTCGCTAGGGGTTCACAAACATTTCTCACCCCAAGTTACAGACAAATACTTGAAGACTTTACCTTCATCCGACCTGATTGCCGAGGCATCAAGAAGAATTCCACTTGCCCCAACCTCCTGTGCAGCTACACAAGAAGCAGTTCTTTAGGCAGTACATCCCTGTGTGTTCAGGACTGGGAGACTTTCCAGCTTTCCTTGCAAGCACAGGCTTTCTCGCCGAGCGGCAACGGATATAGCTGGATATCCCTTGAAGTCCTCTGCAACACTGTCCTAGGGACTGGATCCGTCTTCGCTGGTGGTGTCGTTGTCGGAACTTCTTCTCGGGTCAGAGTTGCTTGTCAAGTCTGGACTTCCTCGTCTTCTCTGCTGAGGGCTTCTTCTCTCCCTTTCATTTGTGAAGAACGTAGGCCCTTGCGACCTAGTCTTCTATCTGAAGTAGACTTCGTCTCCTCAGTCGAGAGTTAGCTACGGACGAGAAGCTTCTTCAGTCATGCTCTCCCAGGGAACTGTTTCCTGGGTGGCATGCGACTCTCGTTTAGGGTTCCTGTCTGTGCTCTGCACTCGCCCTACGAGAGTCGTCGGATAGAGATATGCCTCTTTGCTCCATCTCTCATCTTACCCTGGCCTTGGCGTAGAAGATGGAAGAACAGGGATGGGGATCATACCTCGACTCCTTCTCAGATGTCGTAGGTGGACTCCGAATCCATTGGCATCGACTGTTGGGTTCGAGTCCTTCTTGTTCCCCTCCTCCTTGGACTTTGTATCGATGATCCAGATCATTCGTTACTTTGTCCTATTGGGAGGTGTGGTACTTTCCAAAAGGTTCGACATTCCTAACCTGGATGTCGTCAACGTTTTCGCTAGTACTGTCTCTCCCAAGGAAGAAGTGTCTAAGGACACATCTTCCTCCTGACTTCGTGAAGCGATCAAGGAGGTACTCGGCAGCTGATGACGACGATACCGGTACCTTTCACCCGAGAGCTCACGAAGTCGATGGCTTGGTCCATCCCTCGCATTCCGGAAGTTTCTGTTGGTCTGGAAGCAAGACGTGGTCTCTTAGACCACACTCTTGTCTTCTTCCTTCGGTCTTGCCCACAGGCCCTTGGAACCCTTTTTCCCTGGCTCTGTGGTGGCTGCTCAACAAGTTGTGTGTCTTACCCGGCTCTTTTCAAGAGGACGAGTAGCATCTCGCCTAAGGCGTTGGTTCTGGAAGTGAGAAGGATTCCGAGAGTGACTGGCCTCTCTTCCTCCTTGCCCGTCCTCCAACTTCTCCTCCTTAGGGATGAGAATAGGACTCGAACCAATAGCTGCTGGAACTGGCACTGATGCGGTAAGACGACACATAGAGCACCCGTTCTATTTTTCTTTTAGAATCATAGGAGCAATTCTGCTCCTTCCTCTAGCAAAGGGAGGAAAGAGAGACTGGCAATAAGGGAATCCTATCTCGGCTTTTCCTTACTACCTCCGACTCTAGATCCTTCCTGCCTATTTCGTAGTAGTTACGTTTCCTCACTCATGTGAAAAGGTCCAGTATCTGACTTTTGATCTTGCAGTTCCTACACTCCGATCAATATGTCAGAGGCACGGTACTCCTCCTCGCTCTTTCAACCAGGAGGAGTAACCCAGGTGTGTAGAACTCCAGTCAGTTCAGGACTCACTAAGATTCCTCCCTCCAACCAGTGAGTGTTCCTAATGTAAAGGACCGAGGGTTTGTGTAGTGTTGGAACAAATAACAATTTTTAAAGTAAATTGTATTTTTCCTAACTATACAAACCCGAGGTCCTTTACACTTTATGCCCACCTCATGCCACCCCTCAATCTGAACCTGGACCGAAAGGCAAACTGGAATGTTTACATCCGGGCAGGCGGGTATCCCCGCCTACCTGGCGGTAGTTACTGCCTAACCACCTTGCTCAAGAGTTTAACAGCCGTTTCCAGCCTACGCCTGAAAGTAATTCCTAATGTAAAGGACCTTAGGTTTGTATAGTTAGGAAAAATACAATTTAATTAAAAAATTGTTATGTTTTAAACATCTTGACATGAACTCAGTATGCAGGTACTACCTGAGAATGTGGAAAAATGAAAGCTGTTTGCTTATTTGCCTGTACGAGCAAGTTTGGTGCGAAGCAGTGACCATGCTGCTTTGCAAAAATGAGTTGCCATTTTGTTGATTGACACCAAAACTGACTGCAGTGCATTCTGTGAATCCGTACTTTTAATATTTAGTAGGAATTGGATTGATGCCTGTGACTTGAAGGGAAGATATTCCGTAACTTAAACATAAATGGAATTTGAAACCAAACTACAAGGGTGGCTGTGTCCAGGTACAGAAAGGTATTTGTTGAATCAGTCTTCACACCCTTGCATCCTCTAGGCTCTAGAATTCGAAGGTCAGTTGAATAACTTGGGATGATGTGATGTAATCGACTGAATCTTGTGTCTTGACTATAATCTGAAATTCCTCCGGTAACTGATATTAAGCAAGAAGTCTCTTTCTTGGCAGTTCAAAATGACGGCACTGTCTCAGAATGCTGGGGCCATTTAAGCTTTTATATAGACTTTTGGGTAGTAGGCAAAAGATAACTTAGTGGTAATGGACACAGAGGTACATTTTGTGATTATTATTCCAGTTCAACATTTACAGGAAAAATATGGTGGAGTTTTGCTATGGATGGTTGAAAAGGAAGGTCAGTTGCTGACATTGATAATACATATATGTAAACTGATGTTTTAAGTATCCTTATAGTATATTATGATACAGGTAAATCTGGTTGTGTTGTGTGTATGCCTATGGGTTACGTGCCAGCATGGTAAGCCAGTCAGTCTATGGCATTCGACAGAATTTGAAGCTGTAAAATAGTCTCTCTCTCTCTCTCTCTCTCTCTCTCTCTCTCTCTCTCTCTCTCTCTCTCTCTCTCTCTCTCTCTCTCTCTCTCTCTCTCTCTCTCTCTCTCTCTCTCCAAGAATTACTGTAATTTGCGGACTGGATTTGTTGTATGTACTTGGTGGGTTAAAATGCTTGTTTTTTTGCCTGAAACAGGATGTCTTTAATGGAAGCACATGCCAGCATTATATATGAGTGGATTTTACTGTATCACTCAAAATTGTTTAGTTTATCATGCTGCAGAATTTTAATCTATGTCAACAGCTTATAGGGCCTTTTAAAATTTGTCATTGTTCCGACACAATATACAAACCCTCGGTCCTTTACCTTAGGAGATTACTTTCAGGCGTAGGCTGGAAACGGCCGTTGAACTTCAAACAAGGTGGTAGGCAGTTAACTACTGTCCGGGAGGCGGGAGTACCGCCTGCCCGGATGTAAACATTCCAATTTGCTTTCGGCCGTCGTAGCACTCGGACGTTGTTCTTCGCCGCTCTCTGCTTGACAGCATTTTTTCGTCATTTTTGGTGGGAATTTTCTGTTTTTCTCTTTGATATGGAAAAGTCATCTAAACCCTCCTATCCCCAGCGTGTGTGTCCCGGGGTAGGGGGTAAAAAGTGTAATTCCTTCAGATCTAGAGTCGACGTGGACCCACACGCGCTCTGTACATCTTGCAGGGGGCGTGTGTGTTCACGCGACTCGACTTGTAGTGAGTGTTGTTTGTGGTCCTCCGAGCAATGGGGCAAGTTCAAAGGGAGGCGACGTTACCGTCGTAAGCCTACCAAGGAGTCGTCCGAGTGAAATACGCCTCCGACGACTCCGTTGGTGGCGAATGTATCGGGTTCGTTTCTCCCTCCCGGCGAACTTCCCGTTCTTGCTCCCTCTCCCTCGGGTGAGGACTCCCCCTCCCCTTCCTCTTACATTTCTTCGTTTGTGGAAGGGCGCGGGGGAGAGTTGGACCGCGACATCCTCTCGGAAGTCTCTTCCCGTTCCGGAGATGAGTTTTTTCCTCCGGAGCAGGTGGGGGCTTCCATCCCTAACCCGACTCTTGCTTCAGGTTCCGGACTGGATAGCCAGGCGATGAATCCCAACTCTCCCTGGCTACACCTGGGCCTACCTGGCTCGGCTCTGGAGGGATTGGCTCCCCTGGCCCCCCCCTCCAGTCACGACCCACACGGCAGCGACAGCCACTACGACAATTGTCATCTTCTTGAGGTTCGTCCAGATGCCGGTTTCAGTGGCTTCGCATCTGGACACCCAAGTGTCGGCGTCATCTGCGGGCCAGCACGCTGTTCCACTGCCGCCTGGCTTCCTGGCTCCATTCACGCGCTGGCCGCTCCTACATGGTGATGTCATCATATCCTTACGTGACTGTTGCTGCCCCTGTTGCTGACCATGGCTTGTCTCTGGATACGGTTCCTCGTCTGGCTCTCCAGCCCGGCCCTTCGTCTGCCTCAATCCCCACCCCAGCGACCCTGGCGCGGCCTGACTTGAATCTGCTCGCGGGAGGGGCGGCGCCTGCATCCCTGGCCCCGCCCTCCTCGGTTCCTGGCCGACACGCGGCTCCCTCTACCCAAGCAATTGCTGGTCCGAGCTCCGCCGTCTCTGCCCGGGATACGCCTTCTGCTGCTGCAGCCCCTCCTGCTGTTCCTGAATCGGCGGCCTCGCTTTCCTGGCTTGGGGATTTGACTGCTTTCCTGAAGCAGATGGTGAAGAAGAAGAAGAAGAGGAGGTCTAGGAAGGTGTCGTCATCGTCTTCGTCTTCATCTTCATCATCGTCGTCGTCTGCTGCTTCTTCCTCTTCTCCTTCCGAGGCTTCGTGGCCGAAGAAGAAGAAGTCTGCCTCTCCCCCCCCCCCCCCCCCAAGAAACCTCGCACCGAGATTTCTAAGGGTCTGCCTCCGTCCACAGGGAAGGCAGTGGGATCTCTCGTAGGCTCTTCCCGATCCTCGGATGAGGGAACCGCTGCCCCGGCCTCCGGGCCAGGGGCACCGGGAGCCAAGGGCGTGCAGACCAAGGTCGGCACTCTCTCCGCTGCGCCTAAGAAACCTCCTGCTTCCAAGGCCAGCGAGACCACGTCGGACACTCGTTCGCAAGTTGCTCCGAGTACCTGGGTCCCCAAGGAGACTTGGGTACCCCAGTCTGTTACGGTAGACACTTCTCGCCATACAGACTGTTGTATACTTGAGTCGTTTGTTGTATAAGTATGTATGTCCGTTCAATGGTAATGGTTGTTTATTGTTATTATGGAGAACTGCTGTTAAGGTTTTATTATATATATTTATGGTTTGTACTGTTAACGTTTTCTGATGCTTTCTGTATAACAGCGAGTGTAGTTTCTGTAACTGAATTGTTAGTATCACCATGGATCCTTGTCTGGGAATAAACTACGCTTAAAATATACCCCAACGTTTATTTGGACCTGGGATAATATATTACATGGCGCAGTGAGTCTCGAGGTCTACATGGCGAAATACACCGTTGGAAAGGAAGACTTGCAATGGCTACTGCATTGGAACTCGGTGAAGAGGCACTCCTTTTAACGAAAGAGGACATTCAGCAGCTTACTCGTGACGAGATTGTGAATTATCTCCGTGTTTTGGATGTGCCCTTCAACGGATGACGGAAGCATGAAACACGAGGACGCAAATACAGGTTCAAGTGATTCAATGATGATCATGGTGCAAATGCTGCAACAGCAGATGAAACTTCAGGAGGATCGATTTTTGCGCGAGCAGGAACGTCGGGATCGTGAACAGGAACGTCGTGATCGTGAACTTACTGCTCTTCTTAACCGATTTGGATCTACTACTCCTAGTGGGGCAGAAGAGACTCCTGGGGACCCCCGTTGAAATATTCCTGCGAAAATTTCTATACGGCTTCCAGAGTTGCTTGAGGATGGTGTTACCTTAAAATCATTTAAAAGGTGGGAAGCCAGTTGGAAGAACTATGCTCAAGTTGCAAAGCTGATTGAGAAACCTAGGGAGGATCAAATAGCCACCTTTTGGTTGTTTTGCAAGCCTGATTTCCTACAACGGGTTCGTCATGCGGTTGAGATTCCTTTAGACACGGCTTTGTCGCTGAATGAGGTAATTGAGCAAATTAAAAAGCATCTCAAGGACCAGCGGAATGTTACAGTGGACAGATACAAATTAGTCAGAAGAAAGCAAGATGCTGGCGAGTCTTTTGATGACTTTTTAGTTGATCTTCGTGAGCGAGCAGAGGACGCCAACCTTGCAGATATGACTTCTGATGAGTGGATCACTACTCTCATTGTATCTGGTGTACGAGACGAGGAAACGAGACAAGAGCTTTTAAGTAAAAAACCCACTCTTAGCCTTGCTGATACTATTTCTCTTTGCCGTAACCGGGAGTTAGCAGAGAGAGAAGACAAGCGTCTCAGTACAGAAAGTGCCATTAATGCAGCCAGATTCAAGCAGCGTGGTAGAAGCAGGAGTACTAACCGAAGGATTCACCGTGGATCACCTAAAGAGGAGCGACTGAAATGTCGGAAGTGCGGTTTTCCACCTCACCAGACTGGCAGATTGTGTCCTGCAGTAGGGAAAACCTGCCACTATTGTGGATTCTCTGGACATTTTAGTAAATTTTGCGAAAAACAAAAGGAGGGAAAAGAAGCTGCACTGTCACCAAAATTTGGAAAGGTAAAACACATGGCAGAAATTTCGTTTCGTGGCCAGGAACGGCCAGTACTCCCCATTGAATTTCATCACCCGAAGACAGGTTATCTTGCTAAGATGAATGTGATTGCTGATACAGGTGCCCAGATGACTGTTGCTGGCATGGGGATGTTGCATTCTCTTAGACTACGGAGGAGGGATCTGCAGAATTACGAGGAACACCTTGTGAGTGTTAATGGGAAGAGACTGAGAATTATTGGCGGAATTGACTTGTTGCTGAAGATTGGTGATATGCATTGCATGGAAAATATAATATTTTGCAGAGATGTGAAGTTTGATGATATGTATCTATCCCTTCATGCATGCAGGAACCTTGGTATTGTTCATGAAGACTTCCCTTTACCTGCAAAGAAGTTGGTTGAAGCTATTGATAAATCTGTTACTGCTCTAGGTCATTGTATAAAGTCCACTGACCGAGACACTGAAGTTATGGAAAAGCAGATATTGCAGACTTACAAAGAAGTTTTCAATACCAAAGGGCAATTGCAAACTATGAAAACACCACCAATGAAAATCCAACTCGAGGAAGATGCAAAACCTTTTGCAATATATGCTGCAAGGCCAGTGAGTTACCCACTACGTGAAGCAGTGAAGAAAGAACTGGAAGACATGATGAAACAGGGTATTATTGAACGAGTTGGAGATCGGCCAACAGAATGGTGTCATCCTATTGTTGTTGTTCCAAAGCCTACAGGTGGAATTAGAATGACGGTTGACCTTTCGAAGCTAAACTCCCAAGTCCACAGAATTGTACATAATGCTAAAATCCCACATGATGTCATAAATGAAGTTGTACTGGATGCAAAGTACTTTACAGTTTTGGATGCTGTTAAAGGATACTGGCAGTTGGAACTGCATGAAGATTCTAGAGATCTGACAACATTTCTGACGCCATGGGGTAGGTTTAGATACAAGAGAGCACCAATGGGTTTTATCAGCACTGGTGATAGCTACAACTTCAAAGGGGATCTTGCTATAGACGGTTTGGAGCGAACACATAAAGTTGTGGATGACATTCTTATTGCTAGTCGCACACTTGAGGAACACATACTGGATGTTCGTGCTTTTCTTGATCGTTGCGTAGAGCATGGTATAACTTTGAACCTAGCTAAATTCAAATTTGCTCGATCATCCGTTCGTTTTGCTGGATTTCTTTTGTCCGCAGAAGGGAGAGAAGCAGACCTAGATAAAGTGAGAGCCATTACAGAGTTTGCAACTCCTACAAACATTACTGAACTGCGAAGTTTTATGGGGATGGTTAATCAACTGGGTTCATTTTGCTCACACATTAGTGCTACTTGCACACCGCTGAGAGATCTTCTTAAGAGTAAAAATCAGTTTCAGTGGTTACCAGCACATTGTGAAGCGTTTGAGAAAGTTAAAGGGTTGTTAACTAACACACCGATTCTTGCGCAGTTCGATCCCAGTAGGATGACACGTTTGGAGACTGATGAAAGTAGACTGAAAGGATTTGGATTCAGCTTACTTCAGAAACACGAAGAAGGATGGAAGCTCATCACCTGTGGAAGTAGGTTTTTGTCGGACGTGGAAACAAGATATTCCATGATAGAACTTGAAGCCTTAGCTATCAAATACGCCATACTGAAATGTAAATTATACTTGCATGGTCTCCCTCATTTTACAGTCATCACTGATCACCGCCCACTTCTACCACTTTTTAATAAATACTCTTTGAACCAGGTTGAAAACGTAAAACTGCAAAATTTAAAGGCTGATTTGCAGAGTCAGTTTCAGTTCACATTGGAGTGGAGGAAGGGAAGTGATCATGCTATAGCTGATTGTCTCAGCCGAGCACCTGTTGATTATCCAGATCAAACTGAAGAGGAATGTGATGAGCGCACTGTCATGGCTGTTTATATTGCATCGGTTTGTGATGACAGAGAATTTTACGATGACGGAAGAGTTGTTGACCTTATTGTCGACGAACTTCAGGAAACAGCACGAAATGATCTAGATTATGTAAAGCTGGTTCATGCTATAATGGAGGACACCGTTGAACATGAGGATTCACCACCATGTGTCAAGCAGTATAAAAGTATAAGGCATCAATTATCTATAGATGGTGATCTTGTCCTGTTTGGGAAAAGGTTAGTTATTCCGAAACAAAAGAGGAAAGAGATTCTGGAACAACTACATGCAGCCCATCAAGGAATAACCAGAACAAAGCAGTGAGCCCGATTGTGCGTATATTGGCCAGGTATCACCAATGACATAACACAAATGATAGAGAAGTGTGAAGTTTGTCAACGCCATTTGCCAAGCCTGGGGAAAGAAACTCTGAAAACAGACCCTTTGCCAACACGTCCCTTTGAAAGTGTGTCTGCAGATTTGTTCTACCTCAAGGGCCAACATTTTTTGACTTACGCCGATTGTCTAAGTGGATATCCTATGGTCCAACAATGGAAGGACAGCCCATCGGCAAAACAAGTTTGTAATGCAATGATCAAAATGATGTCCCTTACAGGCTACCCTCAACGGATACGTACAGATGGGGGACCTCAGTTCAGCGCTGCGGAATTTCAGAGATTCTTGAAGGGAAGAGGAATCAAATGGAGTCCAAGTTCACCTCATTTTCCCAGTAGCAATGGACACGCCGAAGTTATTGTAAAGAAAGTGAAGAATCTGTTGACCAAACTTGAAAATGCAATGATGGATGAGCGATTTTATGAGGCTTTGTTGGAATTAAGGAACACCCCTAATGCAGACGGACGTAGCCCAAATCAAGTGGTGTTTGGACATAATCTCAGATCTTTGGTTCCATCTCACCATAGCGCTCTCATGTCTGATAGTCGTCAGGATATCGAAGCAGCAGAGATGAGGAGGAGAGAGAAAGAGAGGATTAATACTACACATTACAATGCATCGGCAACAGATCTTAAAGTGTTTATCGTAGGAGATAAAGTCCGAATACAAGACGCTGCAACGAAAGAATGGGATAGGATCAGTGAAATCGTCAAGGTCGGACCGAGAAACAGATGCTATTTCATCAAGCTTTCTCAAGTGGAAAACTTTGTTGGCGTAATCGTAGATACCTTCGAAAATATCATGGCGGCGATATTAAAGAGGAAACATATACATCTGTAGACGAACTCGAAAGTGAAGGCCCAAGAAGAAGTAACAGACTGAGGAAGAACACTGTGCGCTTTGTATTGTAAATCATTATTTATGTATATGTACGATGACTCAAGTAATGTTAAAAAAAAAAAAAGAAAAAAAAAAGTTGTTGTATACTTGAGTCGTTTGTTGTATAAGTATGTATGTCCGTTCAATGGTAATGGTTGTTTATTGTTATTATGGAGAACTGCTGTTAAGGTTTTATTATATATATTTATGGTTTGTACTGTTAACGTTTTCTGATGCTTTCTGTATAACAGCGAGTCTAGTTTCTGTAACTGAATTGTTAGTATCACCATGGATCCTTGTCTGGGAATAAACTACGCTTAAAATATACCCCAACGTTTATTTGGACCTGGGATAATATATTACACAGACCAGGGTGCGGGACGAGAGAAAGAGCCTGGGCATGCAGGTGCCCCGCCTCTTCCTGCTGGCACTCCTTCCAGTGCCAGGTCAGGTTCCCGGGACAATGCTTCAGCCCCGCGGGGCCGAACGCAAGGAGAGAAAGGGAAGAAGTCCCCTACTCAGTCTTCCCGAGAGGCTCCGGCCTCGAAGAAGTCTGGGGCGCGTCCAGAGAACAGCGCAAGCTCGCGCCAGTTAGCCGCGCGTTCGACTCCTCCCAGTCCCCGGCCACGCCCGCGCGACCAGCCTGGCTCGGGGGAGACGAATGCGCGGCTCGACTCTCGCGAGCTGCTTCATTCTCCTCGGGAGATCGTTTCACCTGGGCTGAAGCTGTCTCCTCAACCCGGGGGCTCGTCATCACTGCGGGTTGGTGACCGTTCTCGGCCCGCTGCCTCTGCTGGTTCTGCCGGTAAAGGCAGCGGGAGCGCCCGATCTTCCTCGCCTGTCCCTTCTGCCCCTTCGGTCTCCTCCAGGGGGCATGAGTCGGAGAGAGGAACTCTGGGGATTATTCTCCTCAGAGTTCAACTGCGTGGGGGTATGCACCTGGCTCGGTCCTTGGCTCGACCAGGTCCTACGCCCGCGTAGTTCAGGATGGTCCTCGGGGGTCTGCCGAGGTTCTCCCTCCTGCAGGGAGAGTAGTTCGGGAGGACCGCACCCTGGAAGGACTCGAAGGTCCTCTGCCCCAGGATGCGGACATCCCCGAAATACAGAGGACTTTTGCAGAGGTTATCACGCTGATTCGTCAGCACAATGACCTCGGGGAAGGGACCACGGCTTCGTCTGTGGATTGTCCTTCGTGCCTCGAATCCTTCTGGGGACCCAAGAAGGAACCCAAGGCTTCGGTGGGGCTGCCGTGGTCCACACTTGCCGAGGGAGTTCTCGATCAAGTGAACGGTCTTGTGTCTGGGCAGGACAGCTCGCTTCGATCGAGTCGCTCGGACAAGCTTCTTCCCCCCCCTCTGCCTCGTCAGAAGCGTTTCTACACTCCAACGGAAGGGGCGTTGCTGACTAAACAGGTTGACCCGGACCTGACTCGTTTGGATCCGGGTCTTTCGTTGCAGCAATTGTTGGCAGAGAACATTTCTCTCTCCCAACAAGAAGCTGCAACCCTGGAAGCCACCGCCATGGCGGCCTTCCAGGCAGTCTCCTGGCTCGATCTGTGGTCTTTCACAGTATCGAAGGTAGCTGCTTCCTCAGGCGCTATTGTACCTGGGGAGGACTCCGCCTTTGGGAGACTGTGCCAGTCTGGAGGTAGGGCTATTTCCTACCTTGCCCACCAGACAGCAAACCTGTGGGCAAACCGTTGCTGGGTTCCTCCTCTCTCTTCCCTAGAGAGTTGGTGGACGCCGCGGTGGACAAACGCCGTGCCAATGAAAGCGACCGGCTTGTCCACCAGGCAGTGGTTAAGACCTCCGGGTCTTCTCGTCCCACTGCAGCCAGGTCTTCGGGCCAGGCTGGCACTTCCTCAGCCCCTAAGAAGTCCCAGTCTTCGAAGGGGTCCCGAGGAAACACCCAGCCTTCTTCTTCCTCGAAAAGGGGCGGTTACTCCCGCCCCTTTCAGCCCCCTTTCCAAGCCGGTAAAGGGGCAAGGGTAAGAAGAAGAAGGGGAAACGCTAGGGGCGGCGTTCCCCCCCAAAAGCTTCCGAAGGTGGGGGGGTGCCTGTCGAGCCATTGGGCAACGTGGCAGCGACACGGAGCCGAGACCTGGATAGTGGATGTCCTTCGGGAGGGATATCTACTACCCTTCGAGTCTCGGCCTCCCCTCACCTACTCTCCGGTCCATCTCCAAACTTATCATTTAGGTTCGTCGAAGGACATCGCACTACAGCAAGAAGTGCAAGCCATGCTGAGCAAGAATGCTGTAGAAGTCGTGTCGGACCAGTCTCCAGGCTTTTACAGCCGCATCTTTCTCATAGAGAAGGCATCAGGGGGATGGAGACCGGTCATAGACCTCTCTCCCTTGAACCGTTTCCTTCGCCAGACTCGGTTCACGATGGAAACAGCACAAGCTGTGCTGGCCTCCATCAGGGAGAACGACTTCATGCTTACGGTGGACTTGAGGGATGCGTATTTCCAGATACCCATCCATCCGTCCTCGCGCAAGTACCTCCGCTTCGTCCTCGGGGAGTCGGTCTTCCAATTCAGGGCACTTTGCTTCGGGCTCTCGACCGCTCCCCAGGTGTTCACGAGTGTTCTCCCTCGTGTCAGCTTGGGCCCACTCGCACGGGATACGTCTATTGAGGTATCTCGATGACTGGCTAGTCCTGGCGAGCTCTCGCTCGCTGTTGCTACAGGACAGGGATCGTCTTCTCGAGTTTTGCCAGGATCTAGGGATCATGGTAAATCTGGAGAAGTCAGATCTCACACCCAAGCAGAGGACAAAGTACCTGGGCATGCTGATAGTCACGGTGGCAGCGAAAGTCTTTCCCTCGGACTCTCGTATCAGCAAGTTCAGGCAGGCAGCACAGTTGTTCCTGTCTCGATAGGAGCAACCAGCTCGGCAATGGCAAGTCGTCATCGGTCACCTGTCGTCATTGGAGAAGCTAGTACCTCACGGGCGTCTTCACCTGCTGTCTCTCCAGTGGAGACTAAAGGAACATTGGTCCCAGTCCCGAGACCCCCAGTCCTTCCTCATTCCTCTTTCCGAGGAAGTGAGAAAGGACCTTCACTGGTGGTTAGACGACAGGAACCTCTTAATAGGAGTATCCCTGCATACTTCCCCTCCGGACATGCTTCTGTTCTCGGACGCATCGACCGAGGGATGGGGTGTACACCTGGAGGAGTTGCTGACTTCGGGAGTGTGGCACCGAGATGACAAGCACCTTCACATCAACATCCTGGAGCTCAAGGCGGCCTTCCTGGCCCTCCAGGAGTTCCAGGATCGAGTGATGGGACACTCCGTGGTACTGATGAGCGACAATACCACCATAGTGGCATACGTCAACAAGCAGGGGGGACTGGTGTCCCACCAGCTTCATCAGTTGACGATGCAGGTGCACGAGTGGGCCATGGCTCACTCGGTAGAGCTGTTAGCCAGGTACATTCCAGGCAAGAGGAATGTTGTGCCAGACAAGCTCAGCCGCCAGAGCCATGTGGTAGGGACCGAATGGTCCCTCCATCAGGAAGTAGCGGAAAGGCAGTTTGACCTGTGGGGGCGTCCAGTCATCAATCTGTTCGCCACCCGGCACAACAGAAAACTCCAGATCTTCTGTTCTGTCGTGCCGGACCAATGGGCCGCTGCGGAGGACGCGTTCCAACACCCGTGGGACAATCTCGACGCTTACGCCTTTCCCCCATTCTGTCTGATTCGCCGTGTGATCAGCCGAGTGATGATCACCCCGAATCTCAGAATGACTCTGGTGGCACCCAAATGGCCCCAGGCCAGTTGGTACCCGGACCTGCTAGCTCTCCTCTCCGAGGCGCCGAGAGAGATTCCCCCCTGGCCCAACCTTCTGTGTCAACCTCACGCAAAGCGGTTCCACCTGGCAGTGCATTCCCTGTGTCTTCACGGCTGGAGGTTATCCACCATCTCTTGTGAGCGAGAGGCTTTTCGCGCCGCGCAGCAACAGAGATGGCAGGATACCTCAGAAGATCCTCCGCAGCGGTATACCAGGGAAAGTGGTCCGTCTTCTGTGGTTGGTGTCGTCGAAGGGGTATCTCTCCGGTCGGAGCTACTGTTCAGCAGGTCGCGGACTTCCTCGTCTTCCTTTGCCGAGAGAAGCTTATCTCTGTTTCAGCTGTAAAAGGCTACCGCGCCGCACTCGGCCTAGTCTTGCGGCTGAAAGGAGTAGACATCTCCTCTTTCGAGATTTCTCTGCTCATGAGAAGCTTCGAACAGTCTTGCCCACCCAGGGATCTCAGGCCCCCTGTGTGGGATGTGACTCTCGTATTAAGGAGCCTGACTCGTGCACCGTACGAGCCTTTAAGAGAGTCGTCAGACAGGGATCTGACCTCTCAAGACCGTTTTCTTGCTTGCCCTGGCATCGGCGAAGAGAGTTGGCGAGCTTCACGGACTTTCCTTTGATGTCAAACACTCGAGGGGATGGGGATCAGTTACGCTCGATTTCATCCCGGATTTCGTAGCGAAGACTCAGAACCCTTCGGTCCCTGACGCACGGTTCGAGTCCTTCACGATCCCCTCCCTAGAGGACTTCGTAGATAATGATCCAGACAAGATGCTATTGTGTCCTGTTAGGGTGCTGCGGCGCTATCTGAAGAAGACTCGGCACCTCCGGCCTGAGTGTCGACGACTCTTCGTTAGCACTGGCTCGACCAAGAAAGAAGTGTCCAAGAATACCATCTCTTTTTGGCTTCGTGAGACGATAAGGAGAGCGTACTCTGCTGCAGGAGAAGACGACACCTGTACGCTTCGTCCGAGAGCTCACGAGGTCCGCAGCATTGGTGCGTCCCTCGCATTCCGGAAGAATATGTCGGTTTCACAGGTGCTGAAGGTGGGTGTGTGGTCCCAACAGACTACCTTCACCTCCTTCTACCTCCGGGATGTTGCACACAAGTCCTTGTACACTTTTTCCTTGGGTCCTGTGGTGGCTGCTTAACAAGTTGTGTAGCTTATCCAGCTCCCCTAACGGGACAGGTTGCATCTCACCTATGTTGTACGGTTGTGATTGGGAGATGAATCTTGAGTGACTGGCCTCTATTCCTTCTCCCCATCCTAAGCTCTCTTCCCACGGGCAGGGCGTGGACGCGCTGTTACAAACTGGACCGGGCGATCGAGGCGGGTAAGCACATAACGAGAGCTTCCATTCTATTTCCATTCAGGTTAATGGAAGCAACCCCACTCCTTCCTCTTGCAAGGGGAGGAAGGAGTCCATGACTTTGAGACAAACCCAATGCTTGTATTTGCCTTATTGTCATCCGACGTCAATTCTTCCTAGCCTACTTTGCATGAACTGACGTTTTCCTCTTTCATGCAAAGGGACCCAGAAGTCTGACAAACTGATCCTGCGTTTCCTACAACCCGATCTTTTGTCAGAGGCGGTTTTTCCCTTCCTCGCTCTTACGACCAGGAAGGGAAGACAAGGTGGTGAACTCCAGTCAGTTCAGAGAGACTTTTTCAGATTCCTCCCTCCAATCAGTAAGTCTCCTAATGTAAAGGACCGAGGGTTTGTATATTGTGTCGGAACAAATAACAATTTTTAGAAGTAAATTGTATTTTTCCTAACTATACAAACCCAAGGTCCTTTACAATTATGCCCACCTCATGCCACCCCTCAATCTGTACCTGGGCCGAAAGGCAAATTGGAATGTTTACATCCGGGCAGGCGGTACTCCCACCTCCCAGACAGTAGTTAACTGCCTAACCACCTTGTTTGAAGTTCAACGGCCGTTTCCAGCCTACGCCTGAAAGTAATCTCCTAATGTAAAGGACCTCGGGTTTGTATAGTTAGGAAAAATACAATTTACTTTTAAAAATTGTTATTTCAATAGACTTTTTGTGTTTGTTTTAAAGAACATGGCATGATGGTTCCAGTAATCGTTGACACTGAGTTAGCCAGACATTCCAGTCATTTTTAGGCTCTGTTATGGAAGTCGAAGCTTGAGAAACGAGACAGTTCCTCATTGGACAGGTCGATATCGTTCTCGGCTAGCACTTTGCTGGGCCTGCATTTGATTCTCCGGCCAGCCGATGAAGAATTAGAGGAATTTATTTCTGGTGATAGAAATCATTTCTCGCTATAATGTGGTTCGGATTCCACAATAAGCTGTAGGTCCCGCTGCTAGGTAGCTAATTGGTTCTTAGCCACGTAAAATATGTCTAATCCTTCGGGCCAGCCCTAGGAGAGCTGTTAATCAGCTCAGTGGTCTGGTTAAACTAAGGTATACTTAACTTATTCATACAAAAGACTAAACTAAAGTACATTCTTCATAGTAAAACATGAGGCCTATCCATTCGAAAGCTCACGGGTCAGAAGAATAATAGGTTCTGGAGAGGGAGGCTTCAACCTTCCGGACTCGCCACTGGTAGCTAACACAACCCTCCCCGAACCCCCCCCAAGAGGCGGCATGAGCCCCAAACCACGCCCCCTGGGCAGAGCTATCGGAGATGAGCGGGTTGACTCGGCAATAGTGGTCACATTTCTGAAGTTGACTTCGGCAGAGAAGGTTCTCCTCTTGTCCCTCCCGCTGCTTACAACTTCGGTTTGCCGGTTCTCATTCCACTCCCAAATTATGGAGAGGCAAACTCTTACTTCCGTGGAGGTTCATCGGCTTAGCGAAGATTCCGAGGAGGAGGATGTAGGCAACAACAAAAAACGTCCACTATCGACGGCAGGAAGTGATATACCTTCTAATTCTGACATTGTTAATATGTTACTCCAACAGAATCAAACTCTCATGCAAATTATTCAGAAAGTGTAAGGTTTTAAATTTTGTTTACAACGAAAACGTCATATGGAAAGCAGCGGAATGGGACTCGTGACGTCATCAATGCAAATGGCGGCCCACATACGTAAGTTGTTGTTATTTTGAAAGGTTCGAGCAGCCATTTCCGAACATAGCGTAAGTAGCTTAAGCAATGCATGATTACAACTTTAAATTATAGGAGGAAACCAATTAAATGCTCTAGGGATAAAGAAACTTATTACTAAGTATACAAAACTAAGGGCTTGCCTGACACTCAAAAACCCTCAGCTTAATAGTAACTAGTAGTAGGCTAGACCACAGGTAAGTTAGGCCGTTTGGGTTCACAATTCCCACTTTCAACCTATCGACATTAGCTTAGGCACTGGGGGGCGATCTGCAAAGGACTACATATGAGGCAGGTCTAGATTATGTCAATAATAACAGAACTAAACCTAACATATTCACTTAAATAAGGTCCTGAATTAACCTAAGAGGGCTATTTGAGTCGTGAACCCCATTGCTTGACTTCAGCCTTCTAGGTCCGCTGCTGTCCATATTCATTAGACCTGTTGAACAAAAATTTTAATTAAATTATGGAAAATAAATCACTGATACAATAACACATTCATCTCGGCAGAAGTGGTTCACCTGCTAAGAAGAATGAGGGCCCCCCACCAACTAAGCGCTCGAGACGATCACCTGAGTTACCTGAAAGTGCAAATTTAAACCTCTTTTCCTTTTATAATAACGAAGATGAAAATGATTACGAGGATTTCAACCTTCTTACCTTCCATAAACCCATTCCTTCATATATTTCTACCAATTTCAAAGCTGAACCATCTTTTCACAGAGAAGGGAAAATTCTTTTGAACAACTCATTATTAGCTTTAACTTTCAGTGAAGGCCATAGTGATAATCTGGATAAATTCTTTGTTAGTAGTCAAAATAAGGAGTTCTCAGACTTTTTTAAATTGATCAATACTCCAAAGTTGAATTTCTGGCCTGAAGGTAAGATATTTGATGATAGCCACAAGAGGAAATTTTTCTATGACATAGAAAATATTAAGATGAGTATTTCCGCCTTTCAAGGGCATGCAGCGCTGGCACACATAGTATATCCCTCTAAAGTAAATGACATTGAGTTCCTGTCCAAGATTATTATTGGTCCTCTGAGAAGGAACATAGACTTAGTAAAAAATTTGATAAGGAATTTTAGAAGTAGAGCACTTCCTAGATACCTCAAGGAAGAGATGAGAGATCTCATAATCAAAGCAGACATTAGAGAAATTTGGAATATAACTGAAGACCAAAAAACTGCCATTGCTGCCTGCTTTCGTAAGGGTCCCCTCCTCAGAGGAGGGGCAGCAAACTTCAGGGGTAGGAGATTCAACTTTGGCGGCAGATTTCAGGGAAGAAGGTACAATTTCCCCAAAGGAGGGAGGTCCCAAAATAACTTTAGCTTTGGATTCAAGTCTCGGCCACTTAGAAGAGGTAATAGGCGCGGTGAGTTCAGGGGGGGGAGATTCCAAAATGGACAAGCGAATAATTCAGGAGCCAAAGAAAAGAAAGACAAATAAATTTTTCTCCATCCAAGAAATTGAGCCATGCTCAGCACCAGTTTTTAATGCACCAGTGCACAATAAGCTTAACTCGGCACCACACCAAGATGTTTACTCAGCTCCAGACCATGAGTTTTACTCAGCACCAGACCATGAGTTTTACTCCGCACCAGTTGATAACGAGTTTCACTCCGCACCAGTTGTTAATGAGCTTTGCCCAGCACCAGATAATAACGAACTTTGCTCAGCACCAGGCCACCATGACATTGGGCCAAATGCTTTAAAAAAGGATGGAAGACAAGAGACCTTGCTGCCTGGGCCCTCAAACTCAATGTATAACTCCTCCCAGACCCCCCCAGAAAACAGGATAGGTAAGTCACTACAAATGAATATTAATAGTTGGAGAAAGCTTCCTAATGCCACTTTTGCTTGTAAAATTATCAGTGAAGGGGTGAGAATTCCATTTAATAATAAACTAAAAGCCCAGAGATCATTAAAAAGGGTAGGTAAAAATAGATTTTATTCAGCTAACAAGCGGCAAATTTTGGAAACAGAATGTGATAGACTGTTAAAACTAGGAGTCATAGAGCAGATCCCCAGAACTTCCTTTTACTACTCCAATCACATATTCTATAAATTAAAACCAGACGGAACAGTACGACTAATCTTTGACATGAAGGTGCTTAACACCATGATAAGAAAACCTTCCTTTACCATGCTCAAGGCTAATGCAATATTTCCCTATCTACATCTAAACTCTTGGGCCTGCAAACTAGACCTAAAAGATGCTTATTGGCACATTCCATTACATGCAAGTAGCCAGGAATTTCTAACCTTTAAACTAGGTAAAAGGAAGTTCAAATGGACTGTGGTACCCTTCGGACTAAAGACAGCGCCTTATATTTTTTCAAAGATAATGTACACGGTGATCAAGTACATTAGAACTACACATAACATCCTAATATTCAACTATCTTGATGACATTCTTATATTAGCAAAAGATTATCTCACATGTAAAAATCACATTCAGCTAGTCATTAGGATCTTATCAGACTTAGGATGGAATATCTCTTATAGGAAATCCACAATTGAACCAACTCCAAGAATTGAATTTTTAGGGGTGCATTACAATCTGGTTAAGAAAACCATGAAACCCATTCAGAAAAACATAGAGAAGTGTATCAAATTGGCCAAAGCTTTCTCCAACTCTGTTAAATCTGACCTTCATTCATATCAGATGTTAATTGGAGCATTAAATTTCAGTGCTTCCTATACAAGCTGGGGAAGGTTCCATCTTAAATATCTCCACAGATACCACAGTTATTTTAATTCAGGGTACAAAATCATTCCACACTCCTTCAAAAAATACCTAAAGCCCTGGGAACAGAAATAGATGCAGAACTTTTCACAGATGCTTCCAACCAGGGTTGGGGAGGAGCATTAGTAATAGCAGGTAAAATATACTCAATAAATGGAACTTGGACACATGAAGAATCCTCCCTTCATATTAATGTAAAAGAGTTATTAGCTTGCTTTTATTCTATGGAACACTTCAGTACAAGGTTATACAATAAAGTAGTTTTAATACATGTTGATTCAAAGGTTACTAATAGTTGGCCAAGGAAGCAGGGTAGTATCAGAAACAAGTTAGCTCATGAACTCTTAAGGAAAATACTAGGCATTATAAAGGTTTACAACATACAGATAAATTCCATATGGATCAGGGGAGTAAGTAACACCATTGCAGACTCACTTTCCAGAGACCTGGGATCCATTCACACAGAAACTTGTCTCAGTGACAGTTTATTCACCTTAATATGTTCAGACTTCAATTTCACATCGGAAATAGATCTATTTTCAAATGGCTTCAACACAAAGTGCAAAAAGTTTTGTTCATCTCTTCCCAATCAAGAAGCCATCAGCAATAATGCACTTGCGATTAGCTGGAAGGGATCAACACCTCTCTACGCCTTTCCTCCAGGATTCTTACTACACAAAGTAGCCTTTAAAATCTATAAGGAATGCAATAATAACATGCTTTTATGTACCATATCGCAGGGGACAGAACCATGGATCCCATTAGTGAGGTCAGTCTCGAAGCAGCACAAACGATATACTGTGAAGATCGAAGACTACCAGATAGTTCTCAGGGATTGTATCTCACCCTCAGCAAAGCTCCAATCAACTTTGATCGCCTTCAAAATTTAAAGGACCAGCTCCCAAATGTCTTTCCTCCTGAGGTTTGCTCCAAAATTACTATCAGCTTGAGGGACAGCTCCATGCACAAGTATGAAAACCTATATAATATTTTTAAAAGCTTCATTCACAAAAAGTATGGAAGGGACAACAAATTTCCCCTGTTAGCAATTATTCTATTTTTCAATCACCTTATACACAAGGGACTGTCTTACAACACCCTGAAGAGCTACAGAGCAGCTTTAGGTCCTATCTTGTCAGGATATTTCCCAGGTTACTGCCTTGCAGAAGACAAATATGTCAAAGCAATGATATCGGGGGTTAATAGAAGGAAGCCTAGCAACACTCACCAGTTCCCTGGCTGGGACCTAGACAAAGTAATCTCCTTCCTCAACACTACAAGGGATGACTCTATCCTACTACTGACACAGAAAACCTTATTTTTAGTAGCCTTAGCTTGCCCTCTAAGAGCAAATCAATTTAACAATCTCTGCATTTCCAGGAGCACCTTCACCCCAGAACACATTGTCTTACAGAACCACCCTTCCTTCATGGCCAAAAACCAAAAGAACAACTATACGCCAATAGAGATCAGCTTTAGGAAGCTTCCTAACAGACCAAAAATATGTCCAGTCAGACAATTGAACTTTTATCTGGTATACACAAACAAAGTCTGTATGGAAAGAAACATAGACAGGAAAGACCACATATGGCTAGATGAACACTTCAAGATTATGACTTTACAAAAGATGAGACAACTTTTTAGGGAGTGCATTTTCAGAGCCGACCCAAATGCAACGAAACAGTCTACTAATTTCCACTCAATAAGGGGTCAAGCTTCATCAAGACTGCTATATCAGGGTATATCTATGCAAGAAATTATGTCCAGAATGAATTGGAGAAGCGACTCAGTCTTCAGCTCGTACTATGCTCTCCTCGGCTTGCAGGGGGCTTTTGATGCAGTAGTCGCTGGACTTCATCTTCAAGCCCCCTGAAGCATCTGTCTAGCTACCAGTGGCGAGTCCGGAAGGTTGAAGCCTCCCTCTCCAGAACGGTAAGTTTACTTGTGAACGGAGGTTCTGGAGTGGGAGGCGAGACCTTCCGGACTCAAAGTCTGGGTCACCCTCCAACCCTACCCCCGTGAGTCGAGAAGACCACGTACCAGGAGGTTATATATACAAGAATATTTACATACAATCACTACTTTTCCACAGAAAACAAACTAACTGCAGAATTTTCAATGTATATATCAACCAAAACAGCACAAGAAGATTGACCTTACTAGTAAAAAGACCTTTTTGATCAACAAATTTGCACCTTCACAGTAATTCCTTCATATCTTGAACAGCCTAAGGTAAGCTCAACCACTTCTGCATTATTTTTGTTCTATTACAACTTCAAAAATGTGACCACTATTGCCGAGTCAACCCGCTCGTCTCCGATAGCTCCGCCCAGGGGGCGTGGTTTGGGGCTCATGCCGCCTCTTGGGGGGTGTTCGGGGAGGGTTGTGTTAGCTACCAGTGGCGAGTCCGGAAGGTCTCGCCTCCCACTCCAGAACCTCCGTTCACAAGTAAACTTACCGTTCCATGCAACGAAAAAACACCACACAATAATAATAATAATAAATAGTGTTTTTTGGTAAATAAGAAAGAACTAGAGGTATGGATAGCTTAAGTATAAACTACTGAGAAATGATTTACTAAATGATTTGCTATCTTTTTCATTTAGGTTACATATACATTTTGATACTGAAATTATTAGAAGGCTGTCGGCAAATTATTTGTATAAAAGAGGGCTAAAGGCTTTTGATTTCGATAAATGAGATTTTTTTAAGAAGTTTTTACACTTAACACTTAACGTTTTATTTACATTCATTAACGAAACAGTGAGATATGTATTTTTTTACATCAAAGTAAAAGATTTTTGATTTTGATATAGATATATAAATAGAGATGTTTCAGCTAACACTTGTTTTCATTTATCCGTTTTCATTTCTATACGGAAAAGCAAATTTATGAGGAAAGGTGCATATTATTTCCTCTCACCTGATGGCAACTGCCAGTTCTTGTGCTGGCCAAATAGCGTCTCCGAGTGTCGTATTTTCTCTTAGCAACTGGTCGTGTAGACGTGACAAGAGTTCCTCAGAGGTTGTTTCAGACATTCTGAAGTAACTGCAAAATTTATTATCATCTCTCTTCAGCTCCTCGAAAGGAGTGGCAAATGCACCACGCATACAAGTGCCTTTGGGTGTACCCAGTGAATTCTAGATTTCCTCTTCTCTTTTCTCAAATGTAAAACATCAAGACACAATCGTTTTCTCTTCCTGTACATCTTGTCACCACTACAGGCTGGGAGCAGACTGCGAGCACTCGTCAAAAATTGGGTCGCTTTGTGCGGCAGTCGGACGTGTGTACGATTTGCGCAGTTTTGCGTCGCATTTAGATACGGCACTACGATCGCATCTACTGTAGGTGCGACAAGAATCTCGTAGTGTGAAAGGGCCCTTAGACGCTTTCGAAATTTTTCCGCAGACAGGTTAATGAGGTCGATCTTTACGTAGCCAACTTCACAGCCATTATATCTTAAGGGCGTCTTCCTAGGATGTTTCTTTCATTCAAATTACAAAGGTCTCTGCTGTATAAAACTCCCCTTACGGAGTTACAGGTTTTGTGGGGAGGTGCTGACGTACTGTGCTGCCTTCACTAAAAGATTCCTACCGTATCTTTTGATGTTGGTCTCAGGAATGCCACCTACTTTCTCTTCGAGGTTTTCCCAGGCTTCAGTAAAAGCTTGAATCCTGGTATGGTCGTAAGGAACCGAGCAGGTAACGGCCAGTAGTGGTTACTTTGCCAGTCGGCGCTGGCAGTAATGCCCATGAATACCCAGTGCCCAAAAGCTTGGGTAAATTAGCCTCAGGATTTTATGAATATTAATATTTTGTAACTTTTTCCGCTTTATCGAGCGGCTTTATTATAATTTCTATCATTATTATCATTATTTTATTATTATTATTTACTCAGTTACTCATAAATCTTGAAAACATTCAAGTGCTGTCTGTAATATAATGTTTCTTTTATTTAACAGACTCTGTGACTTATCAAAAATATAGAACACATTCCAGGATTTCACAGCCACAGAGATTAGGCTACTCAGTCTGTGCAACTTCTGTCTGTGCTCAACAGATCGTATCATATTTTATATACGTTTTAATCATTAAGCTGTCTGTTAAACAGACTGATTTCTAAGCCTTCCTGTTTTCTGTAATAAGAAGTCTGTGAAGTCTTTGAATAAATATTCCCTGATTCTCTCTCTCTCTCTCTACTCGTTATTCTTCTTCTTATTACGAAGAAGAGAAGAGAAAACTCAGCCAATATAAGATTATGGAGTGTGCGAGAGAAATGATAATATTTGTATATTGGAGTCTTAATGGTGTATATTATGTGATATGATGATTTTAGTTATATATTATGTAATATAATAATGATTCCAATTATACAATGAATTGCTATAGTTATATCACAGGATCTTTTGTATCATTGTATAAAAATACATTCAAATTGAGTGATATCTATAATGAAAATACAATACATACAGTAATTGTAATTTATAATGTATATAACATTAATAGTGAATAGTATTTATAATAAAAATACAATATATTGTATATTAATAATGTATATTGATGCCTTGTAAGTTTAAGGAGACTACAACCAATAAACACATATTATTACAAAAATGCTTTTTTTTCCCAATGAACAAATCAGTACAATCAAATCATTATATATAAAAACCATTTACACTTCATTTTATTTTATTTTTTATAGTAAGCCTATGTGGTATTTATATATATAGAAGGTCTACATAGTAAGCCTATGTGGTATTCGACAACCGTCTGCTTACTGGACGCTTTTGAGACATCGTCCGTTTGCTTAAAGTCCGTCGAAATAATCTCTAAAAAAAAGCTTGATGTATATCCAGAGGATTGAACCTGACACAAAAAGGCCTTGAGAGAAAGTTCTCGAATCTCACTCATAACTAAACTCTCTTTCTCTCTCAAAGTTCACAAACAAGAAAGCAAAATTGCCTCTTGAAATGATGACCGAAGGAACTGACGACTTTCTGTCCAACTCACTCAGAGGTCGAGGACCATCTTTGGCAAAGCGTTTCATTGACCCTAATCTCACATTATGACTGATAAGACGTCTCAAATACATCATCGCAAGTCTACAGTTCTTTGGTGACATTACCAGAGAGCCGAAATAAGCAAGGAAAGAGGTTTAACCTAATCAGAACAATACAGTACTTTAGTCATTTACAAAGCAGGTCGTGGCTCCACACTTCTGACTGGTTAGCTTAAAACAGAAAACGGTAATACAGTCTACTGTGTCCAGGATCTACTGAAGCTTTATCTCATTCTTTGTAGAAGATTAAAACCAAGAACATATAAAAAATAATCAAATAAAACTACACCTGATTTTCATTGACATTTAATGAAGAACTCAATCTTTGTACTTCCACTAAGACTGACATTTCAGGGAAATATTCAGGCTTACAACTACGTATACAAGTGCACACACATAATGCCTAATAACAAAAGGAAGAAAAATTCATGTCGGTCAACGACAAAACTAATTCTTAACTTAGAAATCATACAAAAAGAACAATGATAACGATTTTCCATCTTCCACTTTCACAGGAGGTTCTACGTACAATACTCAGTCCTGGTTAGGATCTGATCAAATTTTCCTCTGTTTGGAATACTCTGAAATAAAGTATAAAAAACAAACGCTCTCAATAGCACAGTTTACAACACAGAATCAGAATAACTTCCCTGGAAAAGAGTAATTGGATCCTAAAAATATAAATAAGGATTTTACTTTTTATAGTCCCTTAGGTTACTGATGCTTTTTTTTTTTTTTTACAGATTTTGCAGATAAGTTCACAATAATTATTTCCGTGTCCAGTGCAACTTACTTTGAGGTGCAAACCTTAATAAATCTGTCAGTACAACTGAACTCACCTCTGATGTCAAAATGCTTGTGCATTTTGACACTTGAAAACACTGTTTTGGCACATAGAACCAACGACTGTGATTTGGAGATTACAAGACAAAAATATAACCCGCAATGTAAAAGAACAATGTCTGGCCTCCGTGACTTCTCACGTATGTCATGAATCTACAAGAGAGAAACTGCTTCAACATCGTGTGGAATAATGACATCCTTATTCTGAGTTAACACATTCATTACAAGATGGACCTAATAAAACAAAACTCTTGGGAACCAAGTGCATATAGAGTATATGACTTCTTTCTAGTATGAGTTTTCACACACCTTTTGAGACACCTTGATTCACAATATCTCCTTTAGCACTCATGAGATGTGAATGGCTTCTCTCCAATATGGGTTCACGTAAGGTTTTTGAGAGCAGAGGAATATTAAAACCTTTTTGGCAGTCAGTACATTAACCCTTAAACGCCGACTGGACGTAATGTACGTTGACTAAAATTGTCTGTCGGGTGCCAAGTGGACGTACGGTACGTCGACTACAAAAAGTTTTTTTAAATATTCGTGGAAAAATAGTTATAGGCCTAGTTTGCGAAAGATTTTAAATCGTGTCTTGAGGGATCCTGGGAGTTCACGGATCACGTTGTTGTTTTGTTTACAAGCATTACCCAGCTGCGCATGCACGAATTTCTTTCTTCTCGCACTACAAAGCATCAGCGACGCATCTCAGAAATTCTTTCGTCACTTTGTCGTAATTTTTGCACCATTTTATATTACTGTTACATAAAGTTTTATATATGAAAATGTGTGCAATTTCATGTAGAATACAACTAAAAACAACACATGGTTGTAGCTTTTATAAGTTTTGAAATATTTTCATATAAATCACGATAAGTGCCAAAATTTCAACCTTCGGTCAACTTTGACTCGACCGAAGTGGTCGAAAAACGCAATTGTAAACTAAAACTCTTACATTCTAGTAATATTCAATCATGTACCTTCATTTTGCAACAAATTGGAACTCTCTAGCACAATATTTCGATTTATGGTGAATTTTTGAAAAAAAACTTTTTCCTTACGTCCGCGCGGTAACTTGGCGAAAATCTCAGAAATTCTTTCGTCACTTTGTCGTAATTTTTGCACCGTTTTATATTAGCCATTACATAAAGTTTTATATATGAAAATGTGCGTAATTTCATGTAGAATATAAAAAAATACAAAAAAAATAACTCATGGTTGTAGCTTTTATCAGTTTTGAAATATTTTCATATAAATCACGGTAAATAGAAAAAATTCGGCCTTTGGTCAACTTTAACTCGACCGAAATGGTCAAAAACTGCAATTGTAAGCTAAAACACTTACAGTCTAGTAATATTCAATCAATTAACTTCATCATTTTTCTACAAACGGGAAGTCTCCAGCACAATATATCGATTTATGGTGAATTTTTGAAAAAACTTTTTTTGACGTCCGCGTGTTACGAATTCATGCATCATTTTGTGATAATATTTCCTCTGTGTTTCTTTAATCGTTTCACAATTTGTTATATACCAAACTCATCGCAATTTAGTGAATAATACAAAGAAGAAAAACAATAACTCATTAGCTTTAACCGTTTTGCTCACAGCGCGATTTGTGTACAATTATATATGAATTTTTTTTTGCGCTGTCATATATTTCAGTATTTATATATGAATTATATTTTTTTTTTTTCATTTCTGAAGGTTGCATACTAAACTTCAGGCAATGACAAAAAAGGAGCCAAAAATGAACTCTTAATCTTGAAAACTAAGCGTGCTGTGATTTTTTGAAAAAAACTTTTTTTCCACTTCGGCGCTAACTCCCGAACGATGCCGGCATACGGCAGACACTTTTGTAAATAGAGGCTTGGCGTTTAAGGGTTAAACTGCCCTCTAAATATTATGAATTTTCATGAGTAATCTCAAAGCACTTGAAATTGTCCTACATTTTGGACATCAGGACTGGAGAATGTCCTCTCTACAATGATTTCCAGTGTGTACTTTGAGAATTTCAGAATTAGAAAAACTACCAGAACAAAGATCAAGTATGCAGTTTCTGTCTAGTGTGAATTCTCATGTGTGTTTTGAGATTACCTAATTGAGAAAAGCTTCTTTGGCATATAGAGCAAGTGTAAGGTTTCTCTCCCGTATGAGTTCTCGTGTGTTTTGAGACTACCTCCTACAGAAAAACTCCTTTGACATATAGAGCAAGTATAAGGTTTCTCACCTGTATGAGTTCTCATGTGTTTTTTGAGGTGATCTTTAATGGAAAAACTTCTTTGACATACAGAGCAAGTATAAAGTTTCTCACCTGTATGAGTTCTCATGTGTGTTCTGAGGAGACCTTTAATGGAAAAACTTCTTTGACATACAGAGCAAGTATAAGGTTTCTCTCCCGTATGAGTTCTCATGTGTCTTTTGAGATCACTTTGACCAGAAAAACTCCTTTGACATACAGAGCAAGTATAAGGTTTCTCACCTGTATGAGTTCTCATGTGTGTTCTGAGGAGACCTTTAATGGAAAAACTTCTTTGACATACAGAGCAATTATAAGGTTTCTCACCTGTATGAGTTCTCATGTGTGTTCTGAGGATACTTTGAAGAGAAAAACTTCTTTGACATACAGAGCAAGTATATGGATTCTCTCCTGTATGAATTCTCATGTGTTTTTTGAGAGTACCTTGTTCAGAAAAACTTCTTTGACGTATAGAGCAACTATAAGGTTTCTCACCTGTATGAGTTCTCATGTGTGTTCTGAGGATACTTTTAAGAGAAAAACTTCTTTGACATGTAGAGCAAGTATAAGGTTTCTCACCTGTATGAGTTCTCATGTGTGTGTTGAGGTGACTTTGATCAGAAAAACTTCTTTGACATAAAGAGCAAGTATAAGGTTTCTCTCCCGTATGAGTTCTCATGTGTTTTTTGAGACTATCTTGTAGAGAAAAACTTCTTTCACATGCAGAGCAAGTATAAGGTTTCTCACCTGTATGAGTTCTCATGTGTATTCTGAGGGAACCTTTAAGAGAAAAACTTCTTTGACATGTAGAGCAAGTGTAAGTTTTCTCTCCTGTATGAGTTCTCATGTGTGTTTTGCGAGTACTTGGAACAGAAAAACTTCTTTGACATACAGAGCAAGCAAAAGGTTTCTCACCTGTATGAGTTCTCATGTGCTTTTTCAGGTCTGACATCATTGAAAATGTCCTTTGACATACAGAGCAAGAAGTATAAGGTTTCTCTCCTGTATGAGTTGTCATGTGGTATTTCAGTTGGGACATCCTTGAAAATGTCCTTTGACATATAGAGCAAGTATATGGTTTCTCACCTGAATGAGTTGTCATGTGCCTTTTGAGATGAGATTGAAGAGAAAAACTTCTTTGACATATAGAGCAAGTATATGGTTTCTCACCTGTATGAGTTGTCATGTGCCTTTTGAGATGAGATTGAAGAGAAAAACTTCTTTGACATATAGAGCAAGTATATGGTTTCTCACCTGTATGAGTTCTCATGTGGGATTTCAGGTGGGACATCTTTGAAAATGTCCTTTGGCATTCAGCACAAGTTATTCGCTTCCCTGCTGTGTTGCTTCTCTTTGAAAATTCTTTTGCTCTAACCAAATGTCTGTTTTCTTCTACAATACAGACCTTTCCACTCTCATCATCGCAGCTTGGAGAGCTGCCCTCGTACTTAATAGATTGGGATGAACAGTTCACATCAAATTCACTATGTTCAAAAAATTCTGGTTCTGCCTTGACTTCTAAGAAGGGCTCTGCAAATAAAGGGTCTTCATCTGTGCTTTCAGGAAGATCCTCCTCCAAATTCTGCATCTCTTCTTCGATTAATGACATTTCCACAGGATGTTCCATTTACAATACTCAAATCCTAGTTAGGATCTCTTGAAATTTTCCTCTGCTTGGAATACTCTGAAATAAAATGAAAAATCTGAGAAAAACTTGTTCTGAATAGCACCATTCATAACAAAAACAGAATTTGTAATTCAAAATAATTTCATGTTTCACAGTATGTGCTCATTTCAACTTTAAAATAAGCATCCTCTGGGAAAACAAATATCACAGTGCAATGACCATCTGGACACAATTTGTCTCAAAAGAAATAAAATGGCATCCTTGGATTTTGTTTGGAAACAATTTTATTCAAGCCAACGTTGATTGACATTCAACCAACAGCTTCTGCCTTTACCACAAATTCCCGACTTACTCTAATTTTGACAAACAAATGAAGAGCATCTTTCCTTCATGAGTTGGGAGACTTATAAATCTATCTACAGAAGAATGACCTTTTGCCTATATGAACTGCATGTGCATTTTAAGGTGGTTCTAATGAAAAGGCTACTTGGACACCCAGTGCATATACATAAACCATTTCTATCTAGTATGAGTTTCAATGTGCCTTTTGAGAACATGGGATAGAGAAAAACTCTTTCGGCTAGGTGAATGGCTGCTTCTCTCCAGTATGGGTTCTCATTTGTACTTTGAGAGGAGAGGAATGATAAAACCCTTTTTGGCATTCAGTGCAAATGAAAGGCCAGGTTCTCTCCAGTATGAATTTTCATGTGTAATTTCAGGCTATTCAAGCGTGTATAACTTTTTGGACAATCAGAACTGATGTGTATTTTGAGACTTTCAGAATGAGAAAAAGTACTTTGACATAAAGAGCAAGTAAGTGGTTTATTTCCTGTAAGAGTTCTCGGATTCACTACGGTAAAAAAATTCTTGTTTTGCCTGTACTCCCACCTAACAGACGAAGGTTCGTATCCTTGGGAACAAATGATATTGTTTTTTCAATCCTGATGCCAAGAGAGAGCCAAGCCTAACAATTAGAATGCTTCCTAACCTCAAGAGTTAAACTTTAAACCAATCATGACCGTCAGTACTCATAAACGTACAAATAATCTTTTAAATACTTACAGAAAAATCAAATGGACAGCGGACCTAACACGTTCCCAATGAGACCAAGAGATACAATTCCTTCTTGACGATCAAGTACTTCAACTTCACTTTCTGAGGACCTCTGACCAAGTCTTCATTTGGTGCGTCACAAATTATCTGCAAGATAAAGAAACTGATCATTATAAATATACAGATATAATTCAAACCCACAAACAAAACAACACACAACACTCACCCTGATCTTCGGTTGCTGGAGATGGATAAAGGTCGCCGTAACAACCACAAACACAACAAGGAAATACAAAAAAACAAGAAACAGAACATACACAATAAAACAGCACACCAACAAGAAAACCAACAACTCCCGGAAAAGCATACGAAAAAACTGTCCAAGACCAACGACTGACCGGCACTAGCTCTGACTCAAGACTCGCTCAAAAACCGAAAAATCCTTCACATATTCCACAGACAGACAGCGCCGTAAACAAACTAACGACTTCATCCCTCTTCCAACAACCGAAGCACTCACTATCGACAATTACACTCTCTCTCTCTCTCTCTCTCTCTCTCTCTCTCTCTCTCTCTCTCTCTCTCTCTCTCTCTCTCTCTCTCTCTCTCTCTCTCTCTCACAAAACGTTGGGAAATGCTAAATACAAACAAATTTATTCATCCCTCTATAATTCTCCCCCCTTTTAGCATTTCCCAACCAACACCTTTCACACTGCATTCAAATCGCCTTACGCAACACCCACGGATGCTCACTAGCAGGTCCTCTAGATCGCGTTCGCGGGCACGCAATCATTCTCTCAGAATCACTCTCTCTTCTAGCAACATTCAAATTCACATCTTCTCCTCCATTCTCTCTCAGATTCACGCTATCTTCTTCACTATTACCACTCTCAATTTCATCCACAATCTCATCTATACCCTCTAACTCATTCCCAAATACCTCCCCCAATTCTTCAACTAACCCATCCCACTCGCTCATTGACCTTTCCAATTCTTGCAACGATTCATTCATGCTTTCAGTCACTCGTATACTACTGCTACGCTCTCTTACTCTTACACTTTCGCTCACCTCCAACCGTTCACTAACCCCTACACGTTCAGTCAACTCAGTTATATCAAACCCGCATATGCTATACGTTCTATTCATACCATCCCATTCATCCGTATTACACGCTTTATCACTCATTTCCACTTTGGCACTCACACTCCTATCACACAACTTACGACCATTCCGTTCACTTACGTTCTTCCCTTTCTTACGTTTTCTACCATACTCTATCAAAACAAATTGCTGATCCTCCATACACAAGCTCTCATGCATACTTGGTTCACCCACATTCGATTTCAACCATTTATACACCCCATTCTCTCTCACATATTCCGGTACATCCCTCCATCTACACAGTTGGTTATGATGCGCTCGTATTTCTCTCACACTACCATCTACACATACTTCCCCTACAACATAACTAAGCCCACTGGGACCAACTTCCAACACTTCATACGGACCCTCAAATTTTTCACGCACTTTATTTACATTCAACCGCCCTTTCTCGCTTACTTCTTTCAACACTTTCTCACCCACTTTGTAACTTTCAAACCTCTCATGTGTCTTCTTCCATACCTCCCTATCACATATACCCAATCTCGGTCTCACTATCTTTTCAAAATTTAATACATATTTACACGGAGACATACCAATACCCTTATGCACGGTGGCGTTGTATACCCACAACGCTCGCCCAACATTTACATCCCAATCATTATCACATTCACTCATCATACGTAATATCTCCGTCAACGTTCTCACCGTTTGCTCCGCCAATCCATTCGCACTGGGTACATACGGCGTAGAGTACACATGCTCTATGCCCCAATCACGCAACATTTGTTCAAACTCCCATCCAACAAATTCAGGCCCATTGTCACTCAACATTCACGTCGGCTTGCACACACACATTGGCAACATCACTTGACCCACCATTCTCGCTACAGTCTCACTCTTTTTGTTCCGAATCGCTACTGCATACGCAAACTTACTCAAATGATCTACCATTACAACCATTCCCACATGTCCTCTAGCAGTCACAGGCAACGACACACAATCAATCACAACCATCTCAAATAACTCTTTCATCTGCAATCGCAACACAGGTGGATTCGCATGCACACTTTGATACTTACCCTTCTGACAGTCCGCACACGTAATTGCTACATCCGCACAAATTTTATTCAATCCAGGCACATACAATCTCTCTCTCATACATTCCCATAATTTATTTTTCCCCAGATGCCCAAACCTATCATGCACTAATAAACACATACCCACGGCTGCGTCTTCCGAAAACACTGGCACATACCCTTCCCCATCCCACATTCCTTCCTGATGCAAAAAATAAACTATACCTTTACATACAACAAATCTCTTAGCACTTCGCTTATACACTTCTAACTCACACGGCCAACTTCCTACTCTTACACCCTCTAACACACACTCTCTTAACATACTTATTCTCATGCACTGATTTTGCATCTGCTTAATTTCCTCTTCACTCAACAAATCATTTTCACTCCTTGCAATATCTACTATACCTACAAAACTAGTTTTAAACACATCCCCTCCTTTAACCTTCGTTATTTCCCTGCCGCCCTTTCCTAAAATTCCCCTCCCGACATCCACACTTATATCATGCATTCTCATAAAATCAATTCCTAATAAAAAACAGGTTGGCATATCATTCTCATCCATGACTACAAAATTATGTATTATTTCAAATCCCCCTAACTGAATTTTTAATTGTACCTCCTCCCATACTAACACACTCCCTTGTCCCAAACCATGTATCCTTACACTCGTTGAGTTTCTTTTTATATCCCAATCGCACCTTTCCAATTCACTCACTACTGTACTGCTCACTAACGACACTTGTGCTCCCGTATTTACCAAACTACAATATTCACTCTGATTCACTTCTACATTCGTTACTAATTTACCTTTCGCTTCATGCATACACGCTCTCACGGCTACATTCACCTGCTTAGCTTCCTCACAACCATCCTCATCGCATTCATCTTCAACGATATCCTCAACCCTACCCCTTATTCCCTCATTTTCCTCACAATCACCTTTCTTTACCAGCCAGCTACAATTATCCTTTCCACAATGAACATTTAAAATTACATTCGTACCATTTTCATTCACCCTTCCTTTATACTCCACCGGCCTATTCCATCCAAAGAACAATCGTACTGTAATTTTAAATATTTCAGCCACTACCAACAACACTTTCACTAACTTTTCCTCCTCATCTAATTCCCTTCCTTCCTCGCGCACTCCTCCTTCCGGCATCTCATTCATCACCTTTTCACGTAACTCATTCATGCTTGTAGGTACTCCGTCAATCAACCCATTTGTTTCCAAATTACTCAACCCCCCAAACAGACATTCCCACACTCGATTCTCCCCTACATACTGTTGTTTTACCACAAATCCTACAGGTACTTTCGCTCCTAACCCTATCATCTCGTTCAGTCCACATACGCGACATAGCATCTGCAACAACATTCTGTCTACCTTGTACATACTCTACCTTAAAACTAAACTCATTCAAATCCTCTATCGTTCTCGTAATTCTAGCATTCGCACTCTCCTTTTTAACCATATATACTAGCGGTCGATGGTCCGTCCGTATTACAAAATCCACCCCATACAAAAATACTTTCAACGCTTTCACACAAAACCTTATAGCAGCCAATTCCTTTTCAATCACCGAATATTTCAACTCTGCCCTTCCAAACGCCTTGCTCACATACGCAATTACTCTCAATTGTTCTTCCCCATTCGCCTTCTGCATTTGTACCAGGCATCCTCCTATACTATATTTACTTGCATCCGTATACAGTTCTAGTTTACTCGCATTCTCACTATAGTCCGGGAAAGCCAACGTCACGTCTCTTGCAGCCTCCTCTTTCAATCTCTCGAACGCTTCGATCATTCGCTCATCCCATTTCAATCTTGTACAATTTCTCTTCCCCGTCCATTCAGTAAGTGGTTTCCCGATCCCCGAACAATCTCTTATAAACTTCCTTCCAAACTCAATTAAACCTAGAAATCCTTTCAACTCACGCACGGTCTGGGGACGTGGAAATTCCCTTACCTTGTTCACGAACTTATCACTCTTCCTTACACCTCTTCCACTCACCATATGCCCTAGGAATTCCACCTCCCCAGCCAACTAAGCACACTTTCCAAGTTTTACTTTTATTCCTACTTCTTCCAACCTTTCTAACACTCGTTCAAGCAGTTCCATATTCTTTTCTACGGTCTCACTCGCAATCAAAATATCATCTATAAAAACAGTTACCTTCTTGCGATCAAACCCAGCCAGAACCACATTCATTGCCCTTTGGAAGGCAGCAGGCGCATTAACCAGTCCGAAACTTAATCTCCGGAACTGGTAGTGGCAGGAACTACTAGAAAAGCCCGTAATATGCCTGCTCCCCTCCTCCAGAGGCATCTGGTAATAGCCCCTTACCAGATCTAATTTTGTAAACACTTTCATTCCATTCATCTTGTACACACAATCAGACACCACATTCATCGGGAATCGCTCTTTCACAGTTACTTCATTCACCTTCCGATAATCCACGCACATTCGTAAACTTCCATCTGGCTTACGTACCGGTACAATGGGGCTATTCCAGGCGCTCGTACTCCTTTCAATCACTCCCACCCTCTCAAGCTCCTCACACTGCTCCTCTATCTCACGATTGATAGACGGAGAAAAATTTCGGGGACGCTGATATATGGGGGTGTCGTCTTCCAGAACTATTTTAAATTCTGGAAGCTTCGATCCCCCAAAATCCTCGTCTCCACGACTCAACGCCCCCTGCCTATCCCACAACATTCTCCTCAATCGTTCTCTTACGTTATCACTTACATTTTCATCTACCTTTACTCTTTCTTTCAACTCCTCATACGTCCAATCATTAACTCCTTTCAAATCACCTGTCATCACCTGCTGTACTTTCACGTACCTCTCATCATCCACATTCACCAATGGACGTAATATTCCCACGCAATCTCCCTCACATATTCCTCGGACTCGCTTCTTCCTGACACTCGGCAATGACGTTATATATACCCTCGGATCTCCCATGTTCAAAACCCCATCATATACACACACATTTGCCCTGACTAATTTATTTACGTCTATACCCTCAACTTCATACTCACAACTATCATTGTTGGCTATCCGGCCATGCCACTTTCACACTCACAACTTCTCCAATCTCATGTGGCACTTTTACCCTCTCTGTCGCAATTACAGGCACTCTCTTCCAAAATTTTTGTTCAACCCTACCATCCTTCCCCAAATACAAATCCCCAAGCACATCCCCTTTCATACGTAATTCAATTACATTCATACTAGGACGGACCACCATCCCGCATTTTTTCAAAAACTTACATCCCAATAAAATATCGTATTTATCATTCGTACTCTCAATCACACAAAAATCACTTTCATCCATCATTACACCCCCAATTTCTAACCGTTCATACACTCTTCCAACCACTGCTACCCCTGAATTTCCAATCCCTCTTACTTCCCCCTGACAATTCCTAATTTCACACGTATTCCTCAATTTCTCACATGCATTCTTAAATATGACATTCATACTACACCCGGTATCTATTAACGCAATCAATCTTACTCCCTTACAACACACTTGCACACTCATGTACTCGTCAGTCTTTCCAGCAAAGCCTCCCTCATGCAACAACCCCTCACGTACATGCATCACACGCACCGCTTGCATCCTGGAGGATCCACCCATTTGAACCCCCTTCACACTCAGTTTCCCAAATTCGCTGTCACAGTCACCCTCCTTCGTCTACATACACTTGATACATGCCCTTCCATTCCACATTCGACACACTTCGCTCTCGGTTCTGAACACATTCTCGCATAATGCCCATTCTTACCATAGTTGCCACATATTACATTCACTCGGGTACCCCTACAACCATTAGCAATATGACCCACCTGTCCGCACCTGTAGCATTTAACCCCCTATCTTTCGTACACTCACTTACCAAATGTCCCGATTGCCCACACCTGAAACACGCTCCTAAAGCCCACCTACACTCAGTCTTTGTATGTCCTTCCTTTCCACATCTAAAACACTTCGCTCGACTTCCACCCACCGACCTTCCCCTTTGTACACTACTATCCCTAACCCGTCCAACCCGTTGTTCCCTTATAAACCCACCATTCATCCTCACTGGCACCTCCACATTACTTGCTCTTACACTCCTATCTATTACACTATCGGCCATTCTCATTGGGCCCCTCAACACTGCATCCCTAAAGCTTCCAAACTCTGGCACTCTCTCATCTACCCCAGCCCTTACACTCACACTTCTGCTCTCTTTTATAACCCTGTCAAGCTCATAATCTTCTACAATTTCCAAAATTTCTCCCCAAGTCAACCTTTCACTCGTCCATCTTTTCTTCTCCTTCTGCTTCAAGTTCACAAATTCTCTAACTCCATCTGGCACTGTCCCTAACAACTTCCATACTAACTCCTTACACTCATCTATCCCATCATCCCCAAACTTCTTCCTTGCCAATGTCTCCAGCCTACAAGCATACAGTGACAAGGTTTCCCCAGCTTTCATTCTTGCCTCATCAGATTCATTCTTCCTCTTATACTTAACACTCGCTTGCTCAACTAGTCTAGCTTTCACCTTGTCATACTCAACATCTCCCACACTCATAATAACCCTATACATATCAAGCAAAAACCCAGTCAAATATTCTCCTAACTCTCGTGCCCACACTCTCTTACTCTCCCCATACTTATCCTGACAAAACCTTTCATACTCCCTAAAGAAATCATGCACATCCCTACTTCCATACTCATTATACCTTTCACACCGGGGTACCTCCCTCACATACATAGCCTTTCTCACTTCTTTCTCACTTTCGCTACTTTCACTCTGTCCTTTCATACCCTCTTCCGAATACAAAGAGTCCACTTCCGCACTTACATTCATCTTACTCATTACACTCTTCTTCCCCTTCTTTTTATCCACTTTTATCCATTCACCTCCATCCACCTCACTATCACTAGTATCTTCACCCTCTCCCTTCTTTCCTGCCTTTCCCACTTCCTTACCCTTCTTACCAGTTTCCTTTCCTTTTCCCTTCTTCCCTTTTTCTTCCCCTGACTTATCCTTATTTTCCCTCTGTTCCTTCCCTTGCTTTTCATTCCCCTTTTCCTTACCCTGCCTCTCATTCTCTCGTTTCTTACTTCCTATTTCCACATCACTTTCATCACTCACACTTCCATTCACTTCTTCCTCCTTTTCTTTCTCTCTTGCCCCTTCACACGTTCCAGAGGACTGCCTCCAACAGCCCCTTCTCCAAAAACACCCTTGAACATACCTTTCACCATTTCTTCCACACTTTTCATCATTCTCTCCAACTTTTTATCCACCCTCTCTTCCATTCTCTCTTCTGACTCTTTCATCTCCTCTTTCATTTCCTCTTTTGCTCCTTTCACCAATGATTCCATCTCTTCCAACTGAAGCCTCAAGTTCTCATTCTCACTCTTTAACCATACATTCTCCTCTCTTGCCAGCCGCAACTCCTCTCTCAACCTCACCAGTTCCTCTTCCATTTCCTCCAGTCACACTACTAGCCACCAATCTCAATTGCAGCTGCAACACCAGCTGCCCCACGTTGGGCGCCAAATATTATGTGGCAGAATTCAAACCCACAAACAAAACAACACACAACACTCACCCTGATCTTCGGTTGCTGGAGATGGATAAAGGTCGCCGTAACAACCACAACCGCAAACAACCACAAACACAACAAGGAAATACAAAAAAACAAGAAACAGAACATACACAATAAAACAGCACACCAACAAGAAAACCAACAACTCCCGGAAAACCATACGAAAAAACTGTCCAAGACCAACGACTGACCGGCACTAGCTCTGACTCAAGACTCGCTCAAAAACCGAAAAATCCTTCACATATTCCACAGACAGACAGCGCCGTAAACAAACTAACAACTTCATCCCTCTTCCAACAACCGAAGCACTCACTATCGACAATTACACTCTGTCTCTCTCTCTCTCTCTCTCTCTCTCACAAAATGTTGAGAAATGCTAAATACAAACAAATTTATTCATCCCTCTATACCACCTAACAGATGAAGGTTCGTATCCTTGGGAACAAATGATATTGTTTTTTCAATCCTGATGCCAAGAGAGAGCCAAGCCTAACAATTAGAATGTTCCTAACCTCAAGAGTTAAACTTTAAACCACTCATGACCGTCAGTACTCATAAACGTACAAATAATCTTAAATACTTGCAGAAAAATCAAATGGACAGCGGACCTAACACGTTCCCAATGAGACCAAGAGATACAATTCCTTCTTGACGATCAAGTACTTCAACTTCACTTTCTGAGGACCTCTGACCAAGTCTTCATTTGGTGCGTCACAAATTATCTGCAAGATAATTTGTGATGCACAAATTATCTCCCCGAGGGAGGCTTCCTCGTACATCACGAGGTCGAGACCACGAGCGCCGTCACTTACGTCTGAAAACCCCTTATTTATTTCCGTCCCGCGACGCAAAACCGACGTCTTTTGTTTCAGAGAGGTCAAGGGATAATTGTAGATGGTCAAAATGCGTCACTGCGACGCATTTCCGGCGTCGTTGCGACGAAAACGAGGCGGAAATAAGACGTTTGGCCTCAAATAAGGGAGAAGAAACGTCAACGTCCCTCAATTGAGGGAGAAGAAGAAACGTAAACAAAGCGAGGGTGAAGTTGTAGTAGTAGTATTAAGAGGCTGGATCTTCCTTTGCAACGGCTCCTCCTCCTCCTCCTTCGTTATTCCTCTTATTCCTCCTTTCTTTGTGTCTGTTTAAGTCTTTCTGTCTCTGTAAAGCCATAATTCTATATATATATATGTATATTTATTATATATATGTATATATATACAACCTGAGTCATTTAACCAACCCCAGTAACCAAACTTTCATTAATATTAATTAATTATACCTCGATGTCACCCATCCCAAACACCTCTTTAAACCCTACATTATCACATCATACTCGTAATTATAATTATTATTATATGGAAAGGGAGCCTCAACCCCGACCAAGAACACCCTGTGTTCCCCTCGTGTCGACCACACGAGTGTTAGTAAATGAACCCTTGACACTAACGTCCACTTTATAGGGAACCGCAATCGACCACTCTTCGAAAGACCAGAGTGCAAATAATGAGTATACAGTAATATATTGTTTTATATATATGAAATGCTGATTTCGTAAGTGTAATGTCGCGAAATAAGGTCATATTTATGTCAAATGTTCTGAAGACAAGACGCTGAACGAGCGCATTTGAATCTGCCGTATTTTGGCTCAAAAGAGACCGGATGATTTTGCTTCGTTTCCGTATGAAATCGATTAACATAATGTTATATATATTAATAAAATGTTAAAATAACATAATATAATGTTTTTCTATATAAAATATTCCGAAAAATGTAAAATTGAGCTCGAATGTTACGTTAAAAATGTTGAAAACTTTGACAGGAGTAATCGTTGTATTGTATCTCAAAAATGTCTTTTTAATTCCGCTTTATTTTGAGACAGAATCGATCAAAACAGTACATTATATATCAAAATATTATTTAAAAATATAAAAATAATTTTTAAAAATGTTAAAATGATATTTTAGTATTTAAATATGCCGAAATAATGTTAATTTTACGTGAAATCCTCAAGAAACAATACAGGAAAAAGGCGCCAAACGCCGCCATGTGTTCTTTAAGGCGCGAAAACCCGAAGACTCAGACGTCGGTTTGTTTACATTCCTCTGTGAAATGAGGAGAAGACGGTGTCTTATGTCGTCTTATTTCTCCGTAAATAAGCTGATAAAAGCTTATTTAAGCTTACAGTGTACTTGATTATACTTGAATATACTTATTTGTGCTTCGAAAAGAGGATTAATAAGTGATATAACGGCGTGGGAGGAGGTTAAATAGGCAACGGTGAGTGGCTCTTGACGGTGTAGATATGACCCTGCAGATTTTCTATATATGTTATTTTACAGCTAAATATTTAATTATATCTTATGGAAGCGATTTCAGATGTATTTTTTATATTTATTTGCAATTTTACACCATAATTATTCACCGAAACTTCATTCATTAAATGTGGTTAAGGCAGGCCACTAATCTTTGGTACCCTCGTATGGGGGTATTGAATGCTTATGGGCAGGGGGACCCTAAGGCGGGGGTGCTGGTGCCCTAGGTTAGGTCAGGTATGGGTAGGGGTAGGCGTTGGTGATTTGAACCCACTGCTACAGATGGGTAGTCTTGGCCAGTCTCTCTCTCTCTCTCTCTCTCTCTCTCTCTCTCTCTCTCTCTCTCTCTCTCTCTCTCTCTCTCTTGGCCAGGTCAGGGCACGGTGCCCTAAGTCAGGTTTGGAAGGTAATTTCTGGCTAGTTCAGAGTACGACAGTCTTGGAAAGGTTAGCTTAAGGTTATTTCGGTCGGGCCGTAGCCTGTGCCCTATAACGACATGTCAGAACAGTGAGTCAGTTGTATCGATCTGTTTCGGACGTCAGGTGTTACCTGGGGAGGTCGGGGGGCGGGGTGCAAAGCTTACCACAGTTAAGGGGTAGCCTAGGCCAGATCGCACTGACTATGATCATAATTTTACTATTAATATACCTTATGCTTTATGCTTGTAGCCTAAGTCACATTTATATCCTTAATATAAAAATCATACTATAATCTAGGCTATTTGTCTTTTATGTTTGGAAATTCAGATTCAATATATAGCTGGAGAGGCTACCCTATAGTCATAGTTGGAATTTCAGAATGAATGCAACCTAATCTGACCTACCTTGACCCAACCTAAGCTCAGATACCGTGCCCTTACCTGGCTAGGGAAGGGACTTTGACCCCCCTAAGTAAGCCATATGATTCCTGTGGCTGCTTACTACCTCATTCATTCATTCCCCATGGGACAGGCGCTATCCTCAGCCACTCTTGAGAGTGGGTGTTGTATTAAGATAAAATATATCCTTGTCGGAATGGCAAGAATAGTCACTGGAATTTTATGATTTGTGTAGCCCAGTTTATATCCAGTAATGGCAATGAATTGAAAAGCACAGGACTCCACAATCTCTCTGTGATTCCAGTGACGCTTGTGAAGGCGATCTGTTTCGCAGTTAGGTTCATGGGCTAACTGTTCAAATCTCGCCACACTCTTGAAATCTGCGGCATCCTGACCTATCCCGTGGGATGAAATGGAGTATGAGGTTTAGGCCAAAGACCCAGCACTGGGACCAATGAGGTCATTCAGTGCTTTGATGAGTGAACATGATTTTGAAACATAAAGAAATATATTCATTTATACTGGAACACACACACAATTAGATACTTTTGCGCGGGTTTCACACGTGCAATATTAAAAAAAATGCTTAATGATTTAAAACAGAAAGCGGTATATAATATTTTATCAATTTGTACTTTTTAAAAGCTTCACAAATAATAATAATTATGTAAATGATATAAATTTAGAAAAAGTTATATAAAATTGCACAAATTTGTATCTTTTTAAAACTTCATTTTAAATTTAAACATTGCAATTCGTGTCCAAAACCTCACAAAGGTTTTTTGCCTTGCAGGTGATGTCTGCGGCTCTTACGAAGTTAGAACTCACAAAATCCACTAGCATGGCGTCCACTGTCAGACCAGGACCGCAATGGACACACACACACAGGTAGGTTACTTTTCTCCAATAAAAATCTGTGATTCAAGAATGTGTGGCCAATTCTGAGAAGAGAAAGATGCCTGTCATAGCCTCTGATTATGTTGTTAGATGAAGGTCAAGGCTGGATATTTGCCTGAATCTTTTTATATCTTCTATTATTCAGGAGTGAGGGAGAGGCCCACCTCCCTTGCCATACTTTTCTTATGTACATTACTGACGCATGGTGGGTTTCATGTCAGCGTGAGGCACTCTCCTGTAGCTGACAGCATTTTCCAGCAATGCCAACATGAGCTGGTACCCAACAAAACTGAATTACCAAAGACTTAGAGGCCAGGCAAAATACCAGTTTTGCATTTTAGTTAAAAGACGACTACAGATATGGCTGTCATTAGTAGATTTAGAAGCATCAGTGAATATTTTAATAGATTTTTTGATGTATCTGATTATGATCTACAAATCTGGCTTTTGTTTCCTCATCAGAAAGATCCTTCAAGTCCTGAGGTCATCCATAGTGGTTCTATTTTTTCTTCAGTTAATGATTTATCCTCAACCTCTTCTAAAATTCTGATTTGCAGGGGTTCAAGTAAACTAGGCTCATTAAATTTATCTTTAATACACTGAGTTAGAATTCATTTTAGTTTCACATGCCGAGGAATATATTTGGCAACCGTAATCAAGATCTGACCTACGTAGAGTCATAAAAGAGTTTAAGGAAAGGCTTTCTATCTGCACCCCAGTTACACCTGGAAACCACTTTCAAAATATTAGAAGCAGGAAATCTGAAGCAGTTGTCACCTGCCCGCTCTTGTACAGCATTCGTAGAATTTTGTAGAACTTGGCGTGCATCAGAGGAGTCATATTTAGATACAGAAATGGCTAAGGTCATCTACATACAATTAACACTTGACTGGCTCTTGAATGCCTTCTGCTATGCTGTTATTAGCAATGTCAAAATATGCAACATTCAGAAGACATCCTTGAGGAACTCCCTCCTCTTGAATGTATGAAGTAGAAAACAGGTTTTGACGGAGGAAAAGCCTCTTTTTAGTAGCTGCTGTGAGTCCTTAAAGAAGTTACACTCTCCTGGTCCCCCCCTCAGGGCTCCATAAGACTGACCAACCTGTTGCAAAGAATTCTCTTAGAGTTGGTCTCGGCCAGGATGGAGCTTGTTGGCACATTGATAGAATCCTATAAAGGACTCAGGAGAGGCGGCCTCTGTCTTTTGCTGTTAGTACACGATTGGTGCAGTGTGATGGGAACGGATTTGGGGGTCATTAAATGAAACTGACTTTCTTCAACCTATTTTTACCTTAATAATATTACAGTGGTCTGAAGACCTTCAAACAGAACCTTATCCCAATTTTATTTATACTGTTTTTGCTACGGTTTATTGATTGCTGTATCGTCTTTCAGTACTTATCAAAACATTCTTCCTATACCTAACTTAGACTAACTTAATACTACCAACAGTCAAAATATTACGTACAATCTAAATTGAGGGGATCACTGCCCCTGTTACTCAGCGTTTGCATAAAGTTCATCTGTCTTCCTTTCCTTGTGCTTAACACTCGGCCGAACACACCCAGTCTTAACTGCGGAATCAGTATCACCACAACGTTATATACGATTGTCAGAGGAAAATGTTCATTGGCAGTGCCCCTGAAGAAGTCTCCACAACCTCAAGCCCCAGATTCACTACGCACATACAGTGTGTTGCACTGGGTCTTCAACTTCAGTCTCCCACCACTTTAGTCCCTAGAGATGGCACTTGTCAGCGTCCTCGTCTTCATCGTACGATGCCAACATAAATGAACCTATTGAAGGTGGAGGGGAGCGGATCCTATCTTGACACTTGCGCTCAGGCTAACCAAGTAAAAGAAGAAAGAAAAAGAAATATTAGTCAATTCATACTCTAACAAAAACTCAAAAATTAAATAAAAAACAAAACACACAATGGTTTCAAAAACACAAAAGCCTCTTCTCACAAACCCAGTTTTCCATACGGCCTCCACACTGTCCCCCAAGGATGACCTAGGCTCGACGTCATGGCTGCCCTGAGATTTTCTTGTAGGGGACCCAAATTGATGGGTAGCCATGTCCAGTGGGAGCTTTTCCTCTCAGATGGGAGGAAAAATGTTCTCATTCCTTTGTAGTATTATCTGATACTGGGAGGGTGGAGACAAATGGCTTTGTTTCTGCGATAAACACTCGTTTCCCAGCCATCACAAAATTCTGAGATTGTGTCTTGACGTGACCGATTGTTTCAAAAGTGATGAGACAGAGAGCGGATACCTCCCAGGGAGGTTATTGGTTCTGTAAAATTGTTTTTTACTATATTTTCTATTAAACTGGGGAAAAGTTGCTTCTACGTGGCTTTGATTGCTGCATTACTAAGCAGGATAACCGTCGCATTCAACGAGTTCTGAATTCCTACTGACGGAGGGACCAGGTGCTGCCATTCAGTGTTGGGAGAGGCCACTCTGTCTCAGAATTCTATAAGCTCAGAATCAGTCAGTTTTCCTTTCATGAATAAGGTATTTTCCATCCGGGGAAAGGATGCACAGTGAGGTGTCTCGCCAGGGGCTCTCAGTATCGTTTTCGGGGGCAGATATTGGTGCCCGTACTACACTCTGATTGAGTTTTGTCTATCCTGGTCTCAGGTGTTACCAGTCGGAGCTCTGGGAGTAAGCAGGTTGTTTTCAACGGAGGATCTAGACAACCGATTTAACTCCTTTTTGGCCGTAAGTTTTTTTATCCTGTTCCCCTGACCTAGGATATTTGGTGAGAATCCTATCTCTGCCTGGGCAGACTGCAGCCTCTCAATCCTGTAGTTTAAAGGATGAGAAATTTTCAATACCATACCCGTTTCCATATTCAGGACACCTGAATTCCTCTCAGGAATCATGGACACCATCTCGGTGTTGCCGGTTAATAGCAAGTGAGTCATCAAAGCACTCTCTTGTGGTTATCCTCGATACTGTTCGTGATTTCCTCCCGGAATCTGAAAGTACTACAAGCGGAATTTTCCTGTTAAGGAAGTCTGCATGAACTGATTGAGCCAAGGTAGTCGTACCATCACTGCCTGGCAGTCCAGGATATATCACTACCTCTCAGTACGTGCTTGCAGCATGGGAAAGGCAAGATTCTCAAGGGGTATCTCCCTCCATGCAAAGCAGAAGACTGTTCCCTAGATCTTCCACATTCAGAAGGGAAACTTCAGTGGCTGTGTCCACTTTGTGTCAGGTATCAGTGACCTCTCTCCCAAGGAGAGAGACTTCGTCTCCATCGGGGGAGCAGAAGTGGGCATTCCTAGAATCCACTGCTTTTGGGGTATCGGCCCAAATGTGGATTCTGCTTGGAGAGGGACGGAAACGCCGCCATGGTTCTCCTCCTTCCGTACCCCTGTCGAAATCTACAACTGACAGAGACAGCTTCAAAGTGAGGTCTTTCATCATTTCAACTTGCTGCCAAGAGCACGTGGCATATTTCACAGACTTCCAGCCAGCAACTGAATTCTTTTTGATTCCTTCTGGGTCTGGTTCATGGCTGGTAGCGGTGGGACATTTCCACAGGCACCAGCAGACTGAGCAATGTGCTGTGGCACAGGTAATGTGCAAGTCCTGTGTAATACTAGCCAAGTAGTCATAAAGACTACCCAGTTTAGCTATAGCTACATATATCACCATATAGGCCGCGAACACTTCAAATTAACCCAGCCTACATGACCACAAGTACATGTCCATGGTTGGTAGGCCACATCCATGAAATAATAGTAATGTATTAAGATATTAACTCCCAATTACTACAATAACATTGCCTTAAAGGAAGGATTTATTCACCAATGCTTCTCAGCTCAATTAAGACAAAACTAAAGATATCCTGATCAACCGGTCTATTCACAAGCACAAGGTGAAGGTGACGATAGCCTAAGCTGTAGGTTACGTTAGTCGGTACACAAATGAAATCATTATTGGAATTATCGTACCAAAAATGCGTAAAATCAGTACCTTTAGGATTTTCAAAAATTTGGCAAAGCTCACCATCACGAATAAATACTTTTGTATTTCCTTAGGAAATGTATATACATCATAACAGATGCCCAACACTTGTGATGGGAGTAATGCCCGTTGGAAGAAGATCCGCAGGAATTACTTTCAAAATGGGAAGAACCCTGATATGAAGGTAACTGGGGAAGTATCAGTATCACAGAATCCTGTAGTTTGATTAGAAAATCCTAAGGCTCGTAAGTCGAGCACGATTGGGAATCACGAACCCGGCTGCGTTTCGTAAACAAGAAAGTTAGGCCCCCTGTAGGGGGGTGTGCATTACTCCATATATTATTGTATGTATATGTATTCTATTTCATAAACATTGTCTTTTGCTAACGCATGCGCATGAATCTGCACTCCGCACATGCGCATGATATCTCTTCCTGCTTCTCTTGGCGCGAGTTGTACGCCTTGCAGTTCCCTCTCTGTGTTCACCTGTTTGCTGTATGGAATAAAGCAACTTATGACTCGGGATATTATTTCTCCGTCCCTGCAACATACAGTCTTCTCCTACAAGACATCATCACATATCACCATGGCACAGTGAGTTAACCATCCAGCTTTTCAAGGGAACGCCGAATTCAGCATTTCAAATCGAGTCGCCATTACCCCTCGATTGCCTGTGGATATTCTACAATCGCCTGTGGATATTCTCTCATCGCCTGAGGATCTTACAGTGTTGGTGTGGTGTTTCTACAGGACCTTACAGTGTTTGTGCAATGTTTGTGAGGTGCCAGTGCAGTGTAATATTAGTGCTTTGATTTTAGTGGGTTGTATTTCTCTTGTGCCCCTCCCCAGCCACGCAGTGGGACCCTATAACCCCCACCCAGCTACGGAGCCCGATGCACGTCCACCCACCCTCATCATTAAGCACACACTGCCGACTTTTCGAGTCAAGTCAACCGTCAAGGCGAGTAGCCGGACCCACCGCCCACCCCCCAGGAGCCCTCCCAGACCTGCTCCGCTCTCCCCCGCCTGCCAGTGTTATCTCGCCACACAGTGGAATTATTTACAGTAACTTTTATAATTAAAACTGTAGAAATTCTCTCTCATCTTCTTGTAACTGTGTATGACACTGCTGAAAACGGTTCATAATGGCTTCTGCTTCACATCAAGACGAACCTGAGGATATACAACACGACCAGGACCTTGAGGACCACCAGTGGCCTTCACACCCAGTCTCACCAACAGACCGTCGAACCCCACCAGGTTTTACAACGCCGGCAACCCCGCCCTCGCTCTCACCACACCTGACTTTACCGCCTCCCACAGCTCCAAATGCAGAGATAAGGCTCCTCATCAAATACCTTGAATCTCGACAGGCTGAGTTGGCTGCACGTCGGAGAGAGGAGGAACAACGTCGTCACGAAGAGGATCTACGCCGCCAAGAGGACAATTTAAGAAGAGAGGAGGAAGCTCAACGTTTCACCGCCCTGTTGCAGCTACTTACAGTCAACCCTGCCCAACAGCAAGCAACACCAGCGGGCTCGCAACAACTTCCTACACAACCCTCAGTGCCAACGCCCACCCAGCCGCCACCCCCACAGAAGGCCATTGCCCAGACCCCACCGCCCTTACGTCCTGACGCTGCATACCAGGTGTTTAGGGAATGGCGCAGACGCTGGGATGGCTACAGCGTGATGGTGGACCTAGGGGCATTGCCTACCAGGAAGCAGTTGATACAACTTCATATGTGCCTTAGCCTAGAGACACAAAGGATACTTGAACACACGCTCAACGTACCACCAGACACGGATCGGAGTGTGGACGAGGTCTTGAATGTTCTCCAGGAACATATTAAGAACCTGCAGAATGAAGCTTTACGACGCAGGGACCTGCTTTCCTGGAAACAGAGGGAAGGGGAAAGCTTCAATGATTTCTACGTCCGACTGAAGCATGTAGCAGAGGAAATCGACGTCTGTCCTGGCCATTCTGCTGCTTGCGAAGAGACTCAGCTGAAGATGATCATCATCATGGGAGTCAGGGACGAGGAGCTCACCCAGAAACTCATTGCCCTGGATGCTGCAGCTCCACTGGCCACCATGGTCAACGAATGTCGCTCCTATGAGGCCACACGGACAGCCACCAACGCCATACGTGCCCCTCCTTCTAAATTGTGTGCCATTTCTGCTTATAAGAAAACCAAAAGACATGGCAGCAAGGACGCTACCGCGCACCCAACCCTAACAGAGACTCTTCATGCCTTTCCTGCACAAGGAAGCACGGCTCTGCAGACAAGTGCCCAGCCACCGACAGTGTATGTGGAAATTGTAGTGGCAAGGGACACTGGCGCAGGACCCCAAAGTGCCCTGCCAACAAGGCCACATGCAGACACTGCGGCCGAGTGGGCCACTATGACAAGTGTTGCAGACAGCAGATGGGTGCCAAGCAAGGAGGCCCACCCAATGCCACGCCTCCTTCTAACAAGTCTTCCAGCTGTCGCAAGGTCAAGACCCTTTCCACAACAACTTGCCCCTTACCGTCGCCAATATCCCTCACTCTCACCTGTAGGGATGAGACATCCAAGATTATGATGCTGCCTGACACAGGAGCTGATATATCAGTGATGGGCCCTCAGCACTTGGAATTTCTTCGCATTCCCAGGACTGCGCTACAGCCTCCTGCCACGTCAGTGACCCTCACGGCTGATGGGTCAAAGATGACACCAGCTTTAGGTACCTTTAAGGCCACCCTGTCATTGGCCAAGCGCTCCTGCCTCGCCACGATTCAATTCCATGAAGGCGTTCGGATGCCACTCCTGTCCTATGCACTCTGCAAGGAGTTGGCCATCATCCCACCAGGCTTTCCACGGCCCATCCTACAGGTCACCCACGTTAATCGATTTAAGGAGTTACCCCTCCATGCCAACACGACCCCTGCTGAGGCCCGAGAATATTTCCTACAAGCCTTCCAGGATGTGCTCGTGTCTAAGGAAGACCTTAAAGGAGCCCCATTAAGGCCGATGGGAGGCCCTCCCATGAAAATTCACCTCAAGTATGATGCGGTCCCATTCACACCCCACGGCAGATCCCCTACGCTCTCCGGGAACCTGTCAAGAATGAACTAGACTCCATGGTCCAGCAGGGAATCATTAAGCCTTGTGGAGACGAGCCATCCGAATGGTGCCACCCTCTAGTCATCGTCCCAAAGTCCAAGGGAGTACGCATCACGGTGGATCTCACCAAGTTGAACGCACAAATCTCCTGACCAGCCCACCCTTCGCCCACACCCTTAGCTGCTGTCCGCACTGTCGACTCTACTGCCAAGTTCTTCACCACCGCGGACGCTCTACACGGCTACTGGCAGATGGAGCTAGCAGAAGAGGACCGCCACCTCACCACTTTTATTACGCCTTACGGACGCTTCCAGCATTGCCGGGGACCCATGGGCTTCGCTGCCACTGGCGACGCTTATTGCTACCGTGGTGACCTGGCACTCCAGGGCATGAAGAAGTGCGTCAAGGTTGTTGATGACATTCTCATCTTCGACGATGACCTGCTGACACACTACCACAGGATCCATGAACTGCTCACCCGCTGCCGCAAACATGGCATCACTCTCAACAGAGACAAGTTCACAGTGGCAGAGACCCGAGTGAATTTCTGTGGCTTCACTCTTTCTGAAGAAGGAATCGCTGCTGATCCAGGACGAGTTGCTGCTCTACAAGACTTCCCAACACCGTCCAACCTGACGGACCTACGTTCCTTCATGGGGTTAGTAAACCAGTTGGCAGAGTTTACCCCAGATATTGCCCTGACTGCACAACCCCTTCGCCCACTCATGAGCCCCAAGCGCTCTTTTATGTGGACACCGGACCATGACCAGGCCTTCAAACGCGTGAAGCAAGCACTCTCAAACCCGCCTGTTCTTGCGTCTTTTGACCCAACACTGCCAACCATTCTCCAGACTGACGCATCTCGCCTTTATGGGATAGGCTACGTCCTCCTCCAGGACCATGGCTCTGGTCATCTCCGAGTAGTCCAGTGTGGATCCCGCTTTCTCGCAGATGCCGAGACGAGGTATGCAACGATTGAGCTGGAGATGCTTGCAGTATCTTGGGCCCTCACAAAGTGCTGTCTATACCTCAAAGGACTGCCAACCTTCACCCTGCAAACTGACCATCGTCCGCTGGTGCCCATCATCAACAGTTACACACTGGATATGGTTGAAAACCCACGGCTTCAGCGAATGAAGGAGCGCATGTTGCAATACCAATTTACTGCAGTGTGGCGTGCTGGCAAGTCGCTATGCATCCCAGATGCACTCTCCCGTGCACCAGTCAGCTACCCGACCTCTGAGGATATGACTGGCTGCACTGAGGTAACAGCACATGTCAGGTCAGTCATCAACACTGCAACAGCTTCCCAGGACAAGGATGCCCCAACCTTCGACGCCGACCGGACCCTGCAGGACATGTCGATAGCAGCACAGGCCAACCCCACTTACGTTCGCCTTCGTGATTGCATCAGTTCCTGGTTCCCCACAAATTGGTACGACCTGCACGCCTCCCTACTACCGTATTGGAAGCTGCGAGAAGCTGTCTCTACTGATGGCAACCTCGTGCTCTATGGAGCAAGAGTACTGGTTCCTGCAGCCCTACGTCGCCACACACTCTCCAGACTCCACGACAGCCACCGAGGTGTCGAGGCTACCAAACGTCAGGCTCGACAAACCGTCTTCTGGCCTGGGATAGACTCGGACATCGCCAACACCATCGCCGCCTGCGAGCCCTGCCAGATCCTGAGTCAGTATCAGCGGACTTCTTCCAAGTAGCGGGGAAGTCCTTCCTTGTGGTCGCCGACCGCCTCTCTGGCTGGCCTGTGGTCGTCCCTTGCAAGGGTAACACCACCGCCTCCTTGACAATACAGCACTTCTGCCGTTACTTCAGAGAGGTGGGTGTTCCCCTGCGCCTACGCACCGATGGAGGACCTCAGTTTACAGGCAAAGAATTCGCCGACCTCACAGAGCGTTGGGGTGTACACCACATAACCTCGTCGCCACACTACCCGCAGTCTAATGGACATGCTGAGGCCACTGTCAAGGCTGTCAAGCACTTGATCCTCAAAACGGCCCCTACAGGAAACATCGACTGCGAAGCCTTTGATCGTGGCCTCCTCGAGTTACGCAACACGCCCAACCACTCTGGTAGCTCTCCCGCCCAGGCACTGTATGGCCACCCTCTCCGTACGTGTGTGCCTGCCCATCCTCAATCGTTCACAGAAGATTGGCAAGAAAAGGCCCGTGACTGTGACCGCCGAGCCGCTGCCAGAGCAGCTCAAGTGCAGCGAAACTACGATGCCCACGCCCGCCCCCTGCCCAGGCTGAAGGTGGCCCAACATGTCCGCATCCAGGACCCGACATCCCACCGATGGGAAAAGGTTGGGATCATCATGGGTGGCACACGGTCACACGAGTACGAGGTCCGCCTCCCAAGTGGTCGAGTGCTACGTCGGAACCGTCGCTTCCTGTATCCAGTGCCTGATCCGGGTCAAGCTCCCAACTCTAATCCCTGTGGTCCTTAGCCCTGACATGGAAAAGTCGTCACTTCCCTCCAAAACCCCTTGCAGGTCTCCAAGATTAAACAGGCCTACATAGTGTACAAAGCCCACATGTGTCACTTATGCAGTTTGCTTTGCACATAATTACTTGATTAACTCATTGTATATTGTTTGCTTTGCACTTGATAGTTCACTGTATGTAACTTGCATAGTACGTTCAAGATACCTCTTTGAACGCAAAAGGGGGAGGGGAGGTGTGGATTACTCCATATATTATTGTATGGATATGTATTCTATTTCATGAACATTGTCTTTTGCTAACGCATGCTCATGAATCTGCACTCCACACATGCGCATGATATCTCTTCCTGCTTCTCTTGGCGCGAGTTGTACGCCTTGCAGTTCCCTCTCTGTGTTCACCTGTTTGCTGTATGGAATAAAGCAACTTATGACTCGGGATATTATTTCTCCGTCCCTGCAACATACAGTCTTCTCCTACAAGACATCATCACATATCACCAGGGGGTAGTACCATCAGTGCGTCTCAGGGGGTGCACTGTAGGCATTATTAAGGTTCTTTGCAGCGTCCCTTCAGCTGCAACCCCTTTCACTCCTTTTACTGCACCTCCACTCATATTATCTTCCTTCCATCTTGGTATCTACCCTCTCCTGACAGTTACTTCATAATGCAACTGCTTTGAGGTTTTCCTCCTGTTACACCTTTCAATCCTACCTACTCTCAGTTTCCTTTCCAGCACTGGATGACCTCGTAGGTCCCAGTGGTTGGCCTTTGGCCTTAACTCCGTATTCCATAAGGAAGTAGGCTGCCCAATTGACCCTTTCTGTCACTTCAAAAGGGCAGTGGAGATGGCGTCGACCTGTCGTCACGTCTGTGCAAGTATGACGCAGAGCCTGGGTAATCGCTGTTGGACAGGAGACAGAGCCCTCCTGCCCCCGAGTCCTCTATAGTGCTCTGTCACTGTGCCAACAAGCACTATTCTGGCTGAGACCAACTATAAGGGTGTAACTCCTTCGAGGACGAACGGCAGCTACTCTATCAATAATTCTGTTGCTCACTTTAACCTTAATACTGTATACCTTTCTGTTTATAAATCTTATCACGTTACCCTCTTCCTAACTCCATCAGCCTTCTGTGGGTCAGAGAAAACCCCAATAGTTGGCGCCGTTCACCAATTTGATTTGATAATAGTCAAGGGTCGAGTGTAGACTTATTCTTCCTGAATCCAAACTGAGGAGGTACCAGTTTATCTGGTTAAAGACACCAGACCAATAGAGTATTCATCATCTTCTCCATTAACTGACATACATAACTTGTAAGGGCGACAGATCCATAACTAGTAGGACCTTTCTTTGATTTGGCAACGGGTGTAATGAATGATTTCTCCAACTCTGCCACTGTTTTTGTTATAAACTTTTGGTCTTCTTCATTTCTTCTTCCCCTTCTGCTCTTTTTCTCTCCTCTGCAAGTGCAGCTAAATCTGCTGTCGCTAGCTGTACGTCTTGCATATTTTGGGTTCTTGGATATCTTCCTCTTCAAGTTCTAACTCTAAACTTCTCTCAGATGTCAAGATCTTTTTATAAATTTGCACAACTTCGTCCTTATCGGAACCTTTAAATGAGTTCGCATAAAATTTCAGCAGATTTTTCCAAATCCCGTTCATACACTCTTTCTTTACCTCCTTCTACGCCCTTCCGACGTTCATAGTGGTGTTTGGAACCTTGAATTCCTTCCAGAATGTTGTGAGCTCTTTCTCCTCATTATCCGTAGCCTGAACGGCCTGAGCAATCGTGTTCCGAAGATAATAGGCCTCGAACGCAGCCACGGCACTCCGGTCCATCGGTCGTGTGAGAGAAGTTGTGTTTGGTGGCAGAAACACAACTTTTATGTTCTCGTCAATATCTCCGACGTGCTGAGGGTGGGTGGCCGGGAGCATTGTTGAGAATCGGCAGAGTTTTGAAGGGGATGTTGTTTCCCTTACAATAATCTCTTACATATAAAATAAAGCAGTGCACAAACCATTCTTCGAACAGCAGTGCTGTCGTCCATGATTTCTTATTATTGCGGTAATGCACAGGTAGCATATGCTTGCTGATTCTTGCTAATGCCCTCGGATTGGCGGAGTGAGAGATCATGAATGGCTTGAGTTTATACCCAGCCACGTTTCTCCCAAGCAGAAGAGTCAGTCGATCTTTGTATGCCTTAAACCCAGTCTTCTTTGTTGCTTCTTTATGGATGTAGGACCATTGGGGCATCTGCTTCCAATACAGTCCTGTTTTGTCAACAAGTACCCTCATCCACAATCATCTTGTGCAAGGCATCCTTAAATTTAGTGGGTCCTTCGGCATCACCCCTTGCTGCCTCATCGCTGATTTTAAAACTATGGACATTATGGTGGTTTTTGAAGCGATAAAACCATCTAGCACTTGCTACAAAATCTTTGTTGTGGGTGTCATCGTATTTTCTCTTCAGTTCCTCGAAAAGCAAGCGTGCTGTTGAACGGTCAAGAGGCTGAGTGGCATACGCTTTTGTATCCGGTCCTCCATCCACGTGACCAGGAGCTGCTCCACTTCTTCCAAAGGCCCTCTTATCCTCTTCTTTGTTATAATCGTGGAATGAGCCGAAGCAGATGTTTTTATAACGTCCATTATCTGTTTCTTGTCCTCAATGATTGTGGATGCTGTCGACTGCTGTAGGTGCTCGTCACGTGCGATCACCGCGACTGCCTTTCCAGGGGCATGCTGGTTGATGCTTTTCATTTTCTGCTCTGAAGTGATGGAACGCCTCTTCCTCTTTGCACTACCAGCAGGAGACTTACGTGGCCGTTAAGCAGACGCTGATAATACATAATTTGAGTTTACGTACAGTGAGACGCAGAAAAATCATACGAACACTGACCTAACTTGGGTTCATAGACGGCGAGCGTGAGTGAGGTCGAGTCAGGGCGAGAGGTACAGTACGCACATCCCAGCCTCTCAGGCCAACGTATCGTACACCGTACACTGCCTGACTGTACGCTGATGCCTGCGTCAGTCATGCGCAGAATTTAAAAATACACTACTTCCAAAATATTGTCGTATTGGCATCGCATTGTAACTGCTGACCCCATCGCAAACTCAAATCATCGTGAGACAAATCACTGTAACGAAGAACTACCTGTCCCTCCATTCCTGTTCTCTCGCTTCCATCTTCCCGTCCAGCCTCTCCTAACAATCGATTCATAGTGCAACTGCTTTGAGGTTTTCCTCCTGCAACAACTTTCAAACCTCTTTACTGTCAAATTCTGTTTCGTCGCTGAATGACCTTAGAGTAGAGGTCCCAGCGCTTGGCCTCTGGCTGAAATTCTATATTCTGTTCCATTCTGAAATTTGAATTTTTGTAAATGGGCATCTTGGTGGAAGATGGAGACACCAGACTGCCAATGGTTTCTCTAATATAACTTTGATAGCCACAGCCTGTAAATTGTAGATTTCATCTCCTGATTTTCTGTGACAATGCTTGTATATTGCTCACAGCATCATCCACAGATACATTTTTTGAAACCGGAGAAGTTTCATGTGCGATATCTTCCAGACCACGAGAATCCAAATTTTGACAAGACCTGGAAAGAGCAGCTTTCTTGAATGGGTTCGATCAAGGCATGAAGAGTAGCGTTATGTAGATTTATTTGATACCTCGAATCTCATTATTTCAGTGTGAGTAGATCCTAAGACTTTGTTTTCCCTGGAACTTGGCTTTGAAGTTTTATCTTGACCCGTTATCACATCTAAATTTATCTTAACTGTATCAAGGGTAACCTGATTGCTAGAAGCAGCACACAGATTGGGTGATCTGTAAATTAGGATTCGGGGGAAGATTTGGAGCAGCAGCTTTCCAAGCAGCCAACGAAAATGTCTGCAGGGGGTCTTCGTGAACCCTCCTCAGGAGCTGTCTAGTGCCAAAACTTGTGTGTTCGTGTTCTGCTGTTTCAAGTCTGTCCTGATTAGGTTTATATAAAGGACACTGTCTCCAGTTAGAGCAGAACAAATATAGCGTCTGGCATCATTACAGTTTGCACTGACATGACCGTACTCAAAGCACACGTGGCGCTGAGTCAGGGCCCTTTCACACTATGTCGCACGCAAATGCGACACGATGTCGCACCTACATGCGGCTAGCAGTCGACTGTTATCTCTAATGTAGCTTTTCACACTACGTCGGTCCGGCATCGCATTACAGCCGACAGGCCCCACTGGACATGTGCAGTGCTGCACCCAGACGCGATTGCAGTTGGCCATCGCGTTCAGGCTCGTATCCAGAAATCATACGACGGTTCGTTGTATGCGATCGTCATGGTGTTGCCGTATCCAAAAACCACACGATCATACACAGGCATTCGCATTTAACAATGTAATTTTGGAACCATGGTGAAGGAGGCGTCGCATGGGTACCCCCTTGCGATGGCAGAATTGAAAGAATGTAAATTTCAACTCTGCATCAAAATACGTTTGCCAAAGTGATTTATCTACAATGTCTATCGAAAAAATGAAACAATTTGTGGTAAAAAGACCTGAATAACAGCACAACAAAGGTCTTGAAAAGAATACTTTTAAGAAGTCTTTGCCTGCCGACGACGGATGAATTCGAGCTCATCGTAACAAAAACAACCACAGTCAGGCACCTCTGTTGGAATTCTTTTCCTTCAAAATAGGCTTCGTTGACATGTTTAGAGTTTCCTTTTCAATAGAAAATTGCGTATTTAATTGGTATACATCCAGAAATCTTAATGTGTTGGTGTTATATTGCCCAAGAAAGTTGAAATGAGTACAGCCACTGAAGCTCACAGGGAGACTACTAGGTGATGCAAGCGTGAAATTCCACGTAGGAGGCTGTTTATAATAAGGAAATTAGAAAGTGCGCTGTAAATGACTAGGCTAGGTTGCATGTGATGCGAAAGTGAGATTGCCCAAGCCTTTTAAGAGAAGTATGAAGCTAGTTGCCTATGGTAGTGGCTACCTATATGGATTGCCGATGGCTTTCACAGGCAGTGAATTGCCAAATACAAGCCAAATTCCTGATGCATGACAGGCTATATATATAAAATTCTAGTTTAGTTACGGAGAGAAGCATCTCTTGTCTCTCTCTGCATTGATATATTTTTATTAAGGAATTTTCAGTATTTCCTTTAGGCTAATAGCCAGATACCTAACCCAACTTAGAAGTTAAAGATACCTTAGTTTTACAATTTAGAATCCTGTTCCTTTCCTAGACCCGGGGCTTCACCCCCTGGACCCCCTCCTGACTTAAATATGCATCCGTAAGTAAACTAGAATTTTACCAATTGCCATTCCCTAGCCAAGTGAATATAAAAATATGTTATGTGGAGGATGGCATGATTCATTTTTGCAGAGAGCTATGTTGGGTGATGTAATTTTAGTGATAGGCATACTTGGAGAAACGATGTACAAACAACCCATACATGGAGGATAATATATATTTTTTTTTTCATAAAGCTAATTTGGAGGATGTGGAAATGCATTTTCTTGACAGGCTAATTTAGGATTCTTTATTGTTTTTTGGGAGGCCACAGGTAGATCTCATGGGCTTAGGGTTCATTGCTCATGACTCCAAAATATTTTCTACCCCAAGACTAGCACAGAGCCTAGAATCGGGCATGTATAGAGGCTTTTTGTTGGGAGACAGTGGTTATCCATGCCATTCTTACATAATGACACCATTTCTTGCTCCCAATACACACAAACAAAGACGTTATAATGCTGCGCACACCAAAACTCGCAATCTTATAGAACGTGCCATAGGACTACTTAAAAAAAGGTTTGCAGTTATCAATACCAGTTAGAATAAAGTTGAATAACTCTAAGAACATAATAATTGCTTGTGCAGTCCTTCATTTTTGTGCCATAACAAACAGAATACTTTAGTTACTCATAAGAGCCAAATAAATAACTAAACAAACATTTCAATAAGCGTGAAATAATTGATGTTAAACTATATTAAATTTCTATTTCACGCCCCCAGGCTCGTTATTAAGAGACAGATGGACTCTTTCTCTATGCTACTTCATTAAAATATTCAAAACAATCGACAGTAATCATAGGCTTACCGTAACTTTACTAACAGCCAACTGTTCACAGTTTGCCAGTGCAAACTATCTAAGTTATCAACCAATTAATACAAATTATGTCACCTTGACAGTATGCATACCACAAAATAACACAAGATATAACAACCAATTGATACTTAGCTGAATTGTAATAAAACACTTTTAAAAGGAATACTTCTTGAGATATATGTATGATATATCACGATCTGACGGCCAGGACTAAGAACGGCGCTCCTCCTTTGCTGAATCCCTCTCTTCTGCCCCGGCTTTTTTTCAACCAAGGAAAATGACGCATGCGCCCCCAAGTGGGTGCGTTCTTTCATCCCAAAACGTCTTTTGTCACTAAATCAACAAACAAAGACGACAACATCCTAAACCAACAACAAAAACACTATCAACAAAAGAAAATACGAAACTACAGAATAATACAAACCAACTGTATTATAATAATATTCACAACAAAAACACAACCGCTCACTGAGACTTCCATAGATCTCCTATCGAGTCCCGATAAATACCTTTACAAGATGAAGAAAATCAAGAATTGGATGATGCTGATGAACCTGATGTGGGTATCATTGAAAGGGCTGACAATACCCAAGAAGCTCAATGTAGGGCCCACATTGTTGACATTTTTTTTTTTTATAGGTTGAGAGATTATGTATTTGTTTTGTGTTAATTAGGTTTAAAGTATATTTTTCCAAATTTTGTACATCCCAAAAATGCACCTAGGATGATATTGCAGCTGTTTTGCTTACAGTGCAAGGAACCCTCAGTTCTGGTGATTTGCACTTTAATAACAATAAATCTATAATCTTATCACTTGCATCATTTAAGAACCCTTTAAATATTGAACTGGATAGTGACAGCACATTAAACCAAGAATGCTTTTGTCAGAGAGCTACTAGCAGCTGTATGTGCATAGTAAATTGTACCCGATACCAAGAAAATGAAAATACACTTCTTATTGACTTACTGAAATATGAAAATATAGCTTACATGTTTGCCTTTAAAAAGAAACACTAATGGATTTATTTTATTTATTTTTTGGTTCATCCTGAAAAAAATATTCAATGGCAAAAGCAATCTAGGGTTAAAAAGAGGTAATTCATTCTAGGTTACTAGAATTGACTGAAAGGATGAAGGATAAATATTTTTTACATAAGAAAAGATTTATTCAGGAACTCTTACCATAGTTGTCAATCTGACACCTTGAGAAAGACATGACTGTTGTACTTGCAAGATGAAAATGGTGATAAAAAAATTTGAATACAACTGTGCTTCAGGTCAAATCAGAACACCATTATTTAGAACTTTACTTATGATGTCTAATACAAATTATTCAGAAACACTAGTTTAAGAATTATATCATAACGGGCTGCCAACGCAAGAGCCAGTGTCCTGCAGAAGGCGAGGGCAATCTTTAAGTTGATCTTGATTGTATTGTAGAGGTAGCATCATTAGATGAAACACCACTTTCTAACTGTGCTGAGGTTAAAGGCAGTGGCTCCGTAATACCTGAAAATAATAAGTAAATAAATAAATAATTGATCTACTGCACCTTAGATGTAAATCCCTTCTGCAGTATACACACACACACACACACATATATATATATATATATATATATATATATATATATATATATATATATATATATATATATATATATATATATATATATACAAATATGTATACATACTGTATATTACATACATATATATTATTATACAATTATATACATATATATAATGAAAAATTGCTAAAATTACTTGTGCTGAATTAGATACTTCATTAATTACACCATCTTCTAGCATAGTATTGCTTCTAGGCTTAAATATGTGCAAAACAGTGAAAGATGCTAGGCTATAAAATCTTTTGGGCACTAAATAGTAGCCTATTTAAGAGGCCTACCCGTCATTTTAAAAAGCTTTACTGAAATCTGGCAAATCAACATATTCACATGTCCTTCCAACTAAGCGTTCACACTTCTGAACTGAGTATACAAGTGCTGGAACCTTTAGGGTCACACAGCATTAAAATGTTATCTTAAACCCAGCCATCAATAATAAAAACATAACCATTTTGCTTTCCCCAAAGGCATTACTAACTTTCCTGACAGGAAGAGTGTAATGGCCATCAAAAAGTTGAAGGTTCACTAGTTTATATATTTCATTCTTGAAAACATCAGAGCACTTACTTAATCTAACATCACGTATGGGCTCTTCTGTTTCGTCAACTGGATGAAATGTTTCAATCGCATCTTGTCCATGGTTAATTCTTCTGTCATCAGTGATGCAGCTATGACAAACTCTTCAGAAGACTTTCGAAGAAATGGTGGAGGACCACCAACAGTTCTGCATAAATTCTTCTTGATGGCAGCATCTACCTGCTTCACTCTAGTAAATAAAAAAAAATATTACAATAAAAATATGTTTCCCCATTGGTTTTCTAATTTATTCTAACGACTGTGACTTTAAAAACGGATTGCAATGAAATTTCAAAATATAACAAAAAACCTACCGTCCTCTGTACTTCTCTTCCACCTCCAGAATAATAAGTTAAAACACCTATCGCATGTTTGAATTCATAAGAAATGTCATTTGAGCATTTACACAAATATTAATGAGCACTTAAGAAAATAAGGTGAGCTTTGTGTGGCTGGAAAAGTGAGCTGCACATTATAAAGCATAATAATACCACCTAAGCTAATATAGTCTAGCCTAAGCAGTTCACATACCTGCCACAATCATCGTAGCCTTGCATACTGGCAGGCATTATGCAGGCTTCAGACATGCTAGCCTACGTGTGAACTCAACTTGAAAAAAAAGGGCTAGCCTATTTCAGGTGTTATCCTACTCCAAATCATTTGACCACCTGCAAACAACAGCCAAGATCTCAAATGTCAGCCTAAACTTTTATTAAAAACAATCACTTTGCCCAGTTTGCAAGCAGGTATCACACGTTAAAACAGTTTTATAATTTGGAAAACCTCGTATACCCATAAGAAAAATAGCCAAAGTTTTACCATCACTTTTTAAAGTACAATAAACTGGCTGTAAGCTAATGAATGCTTAGTTTACTTGCAAATCTACCCATTAACAATACGATAATACTACTGTGTGCTCCAGCCTTTCTATCCACCATGAAAATAAATTGTAAGACCCTCCACATAGCTATTCTGAACCTAAATTAGAATATTACCCAAATTTCCTAATAAAAGACATTAATTACAAATTCACGTCAAATTATACAAACCTAATGCCTGATACACCAACTGCTTTTGTAGTAAGCTAGACATTACTAACCTAACCTCTCCTAGAGCACCCATGCTTATTTAGCTGGGGGCTATGCCCCCTCAGACCCCCTATGATTTGGTTAGCCTAACCTTACTTAACCTACTATAATATGCTCCATTCTATTCATTTGAAGATTAATATATTTATACTGTATAATATAGTAGCTTTAGATGAAAAACTGGTGTTCCCTTGGATAAGCTAGGCTAGGCTAGCCTGATGTGATTATTATTAACAATTTAACAGGCAGCACAAGCCTAGGCCTTCCATAGCCTAAGTTTCTTTTAACCTAACTGGTAGTTTACACTCCATTTTGCTCACAGCAGCCTAAAGTTGCCCTGAACACAATTACAAAACAAAAATGCATTCTTACCTGCGGTTTACATGGTCGAAACAGCGCTTGACTGCATTGATGAACGAGGGGGTTGGTCAGGATACATGGCGTTAAACTTGAGTGTTACATCTTCCCCCCCTCCCCCCCCCACGCCTCACGCTTTTTTTTCCAAAGTTCTGCTTCCTGTAGATCGGTCGGTGATCACATTCTCGTGCTCCTTTATTAAATTAAGAAGCATTAAACGCTGAGAATCAGCTATTGTGGGTGCACGCTCCATATTCATGATTAGTTGCTTGCGTATTTCCCGACTCTTTGTTTACATTTCCGCGCGGAACCAGGACAGCAAATATCAAGTAAAAAAAATATGCTACAGATATGCAGTATCTTTTCCTAATAAATAGTAAAGACATAAAGACATTTTAATTCAACAGCACTGTAATAAAAGAAATTGTTTATGATACTGATACAGTATTGTAATCGTCGATTCCAGGCATTTCATTCCCAGTAACCGCATATGTTGGTAAGCCTGCTTAACCAGCGATGCGATGCGATGAAGTCGAGGGCGTCGTATGATTTCTGGATACCACGATAGTTCTTCATTTGGGACCATACAACCGCGATCGCCTTCGTATTGACAAATGCGATCGCATGGTTTCTGGATACCAGCCTCAATATGTGTCTTCACATCATGCGATTGTTTCCTGCATACACGTGCGGCAGCAGTAGACTTCCACTGCTTCTGGACATAAATAGTGTCATTCCCGTTGCTGAATAACCACTGGTTCCATGCAACGAAAAAACACCACACAATAATAATGATAATAATAATAATAAATAGTGTTATTTGGTGAATAAGAAAGAACTAGAGGTATGGATAGCTTAAGTATAAACTACTGAGAAATGATTTACTAAATGATTTGCTATTTTTTTCATTTAGGTTACATATACATTTTGATGCTGAAATTATTAGAAGGCTGTCGGCAAATTATTCATATAAAAGAGGGCTGAAAGCTTTTGATTTCGATAAATGTGATTTTTTTAAGAAGTTTTTACAGTTAACACTTATGTTTTATTTACATTCATTAATGAAACAGATATGTATTTTTTTATATCAAAGTAAAAGATTTTTGATTTTGATATAGATATATAAATAGAGATGTTTCAGCTAACACTTGTTTTCATTTATCCTTTTTCATTTCTATACGGAAAAGCAAATTTACGAGGAAAGGTGCATATTATTTCCTCTCACCTGATGGCAACTGCCAGTTGGTGTGGTGGCCAAATAGCGTCTCTAAATTTCGTATTTTCTCTTAGCAACTGGTCGTGTAGACGTGACAAGAGTTCCTCAGAGGTTCTTTTAGACATTCTGAAGTAACTGCAAAATTTATCATCATCTCTCTTCAACTCCTCGAAAAGAGTGGCAAATGCACCATACATAGAAGTGCCTTTGGGTGTACCCAGTGAATTCTAGATTTCCTCTTCTCTTTTCTCAAATGTAATGCATCAAGACAATCGTTTTCGCTTCCTGTCCATCTTGTCACCACTGCAGGCTGGGAGCAGACTGTAAGCACTTGTCAAAAATTGGGTCGCTATGTGTGGCAGTCGGACATGTGTACGATTTGCGCAGTTTTGCGTCGCATTTAGATACAGCACTGCGATCGCATCTACTGTAGGTACGACAAGAATCGCGTAGTGTGAAAGGGCCCTTAGACGCTTTCGAAATTTTGCCACAGACAGGTTAATGAGGTCGATCTTTATGTAGCCAACTTCACAGCCATTATATCTTTAGGGCGTCTTCCTAGGATGTCTCTTTCATTCAAATCACAAAGGTCTCTGCTGTATAAAACTCCCCTTACGGAATTACAGGTTTTATGGGGAGGTGCTGATGCACTGTGCTGCCTTCACTAAAAGATTCCTACCGTATCTTTTGATGTTGGTCTCGGGAATGCCACCTACTTTCTCTTCGAGGTTTTTCGAGGTTTCAGTAAAGGCTTGAATCATGGTATGGTCGTAAGGAACCGAGCAGGTAACAGCCAGTAATGGTTATTTTGCCAGTCGGCGCTGGCAGTAATGCCCATGAATACCCAGTGCCCAAAAGCGGGGGTAAATTAGCCACAGGATTTTATGAATATTAATATTTTGTAACTTTTTCCGTTTTATCGAGCGGCTTTATTATAATTTCTATCATTATTATCATTATTTTATTATTATTATTATTTACTCAGTTACTCATAAATCTTGAAAACATTCAAGTGCTGTCTGTAATATAATGTTTCTTTTATTTAACAGACTCTGTGACTTATCAAAAATATAGAACACATTCCAGGATTTCACAGCCACAGAGATTAGGCTACTCAGTCTTTGCAACTTCTGTCTGTGCTCAACAGATCGTACCATATTTTATATACGCTTTAATCATGAAGCTGTCTGTTAAACAGCTTCTGTTAAACAGACTGATTTCTAAGCCTTCCTGTTTTCTGTAATAAGAAGTCTGTGAAGTCTTTGAATAAATATTCCCTGATCTCTCTCTCTACTCGTTATTCTTCTTCTTATTACGAAGAAGAAAAGAGAAAACTCAGCCAATATAAGATGATGGAGTGTGCGAGAGAAATGATAATAGTTGTATATTGGAGTCTTCATGGTATATTATGTGATATAATGATTTTAGTTATATATTATGTAATATAATAATGATTCCAATTATACAACGAATTGCTATAGTTATATCACAGGATCTCTTGTATCATTGTATAAAAATACATTAAAATTGAGTGATATCTATAATGAAAATACAATACATACAGTAATTGTAATTTATAATGTATATAACATTAATAGTGAATAGTATTTATAATGAAAATACAATATATTGTATATTTATAATGTATATTGATGCCTTGTAAGTTTAAGGAGATTACAACCAATAAACCCATATTATTACAAAAATGCTTTTTTTTTCCAATAAACAAATCAGTACAATCAAATCATTATATATATAAACCATTTACACTTCATTATATATATAAACCATTTACACTTCATTTTATTTTATTTTTTATAGTAAGCCTATGTGGTATTCGACAACCGTCTGCTTACTGGACGCATTCAAGACATCGTCCATTTGCTTAACGTCCGTCGAAATAATCTTTAAATGTATATCCAGAGGATTGAACCTGACACAAAAAGGCCTTGAGAGAAAGTTCTCGAATCTCACTCATAACTAAACTCTCTTTCTCTCTCAAAGTTCACAAACAAGAAAGCAAAATTGCCTCTTGAAATGATGACCGAAGGAACTGACGACTTTCTGTCTAACTCACTCAGAGGTCGAGGACCATCTTTGGCAAAGAGTTTCATTGATCCTAATCTCACAATATGACTGATAAGACGTCTCAAATACATCATCGCAAGTCTACAGTTCTTTGGTGACGTTGCCAGAGAGCCGAAATAAGCAAGGAAAGAGGTTTAACCTAATCAGAACAATACAGTACTTTAGTCATTTACAAAGCAGGTCGTGGCTCCACACTTCTGACTGGTTAGCTTAAAACAGAAAACGGTAATACAGTCTACTGTGTCCAGGATCTACTGAAGCTTTATCTCATTCTTTGTAGAATATTAAAACCAAGAACATATAAAAAATAATCAAATAAAACTACACCTGATTTTCATTGACGTTTAATGAAGAACTCAATCTTTGTACTTCCACTAAGACTGACATTTCAGGGAAATATTCAGGCTTACAACTACGTATACAAGTGCACACACATAATGCCTAATAACAAAAGGAAGAAAAATTCATGTCGGTCAACGACAAAACTAATTCTTAACTTAGAAATCATACAAAAAGAACAATGATAACGATTTTCCATCTTCCACTTTCACAGGAGGTTCTACGTACAATACTCAGTCCTGGTTAGGATCTGATCAAATTTTCCTCTGTTTGGAATACTCTGAAATAAAATATAAAAAACAAACGCTCTCAATAGCACAGTTTACAACACAGAATCAGAATAACTTCCTGGAAAAGAGTAATTGGATCCTAAAAATATAAATAAGGATTTTACTTTTTATAGTCCCTTAGGTTACTGATGCTTTTTTTTTTTTTTACAGATTTTGCAGATAAGTTCACAATAATTATTTCCGTGTCCAGTGCAACTTACTTTGAGGTGCAAACCTTAATAAATCTGTCAGTACAACTGAACTCACCTCTGATGTCAAAATGCTTGTGCATTTTGACACTTGAAAACACTGTTTTGGCACATAGAACCAACGACTGTGATTTGGAGATTACAAGACAAAAATATAACCCGCAATGTAAAAGAACAATGTCTGGCCTCCGTGACTTCTCACGTATGTCATGAATCTACAAGAGAGAAACTGCTTCAACATCGTGTGGAATAATGACATCCTTATTCTGAGTTAACACATTCATTACAAGATGGACCTAATAAAACAAAACTCTTGGGAACCAAGTGCATATAGAGTATATGACTTCTTTCTAGTATGAGTTTTCACACACCTTTTGAGACACCTTGATTCACAATATCTCCTTTAGCACTCATGAGATGTGAATGGCTTCTCTCCAATATGGGTTCACGTAAGGTTTTTGAGAGCAGAGGAATATTAAAACCTTTTTGGCAGTCAGTACATTAACCCTTAAACGCCGACTGGACGTAATGTACGTTGACTAAAATTGTCTGTCGGGTGCCAAGTGGACGTACGGTACGTCGACTACAAAAAGTTTTTTTAAATATTCGTGGAAAAATAGTTATAGGCCTAGTTTGCGAAAGATTTTAAATCGTGTCTTGAGGGATCCTGGGAGTTCACGGATCACGCTGTTGTTTTGTTTACAAGCATTACCCAGCTGCGCATGCACGAATTTCTTTCTTCTCGCACTACAAAGCATCAGCGACGCATCTCAGAAATTCTTTCGTCACTTTGTCGTAATTTTTGCACCATTTTATATTACTGTTACATAAAGTTTTATATATGAAAATGTGTGCAATTTCATGTAGAATACAACTAAAAACAACACATGGTTGTAGCTTTTATAAGTTTTGAAATATTTTCATATAAATCACGATAAGTGCCAAAATTTCAACCTTCGGTCAACTTTGACTCGACCGAAGTGGTAGAAAAACGCAATTGTAAACTAAAACTCTTACATTCTAGTAATATTCAATCATGTACCTTCATTTTGCAACAAATTGGAACTCTCTAGCACAATATTTCGATTTATGGTGAATTTTTGAAAAAAAACTTTTTCCTTACGTCCGCGCGGTAACTTGGCGAAAATCTCAGAAATTCTTTCGTCACTTTGTCGTAATTTTTGCACCGTTTTATATTAGCCATTACATAAAGTTTTATATATGAAAATGTGCGTAATTTCATGTAGAATATAAAAAAATACAAAAAAAATAACTCATGGTTGTAGCTTTTATCAGTTTTGAAATATTTTCATATAAATCACGGTAAATAGAAAAAATTCGGCCTTTGGTCAACTTTAACTCGACCGAAATGGTCAAAAACTGCAATTGTAAGCTAAAACACTTACAGTCTAGTAATATTCAATCAATTAACTTCATCATTTTTCTACAAACGGGAAGTCTCCAGCACAATATATCGATTTATGGTGAATTTTTGAAAAAACTTTTTTTGACGTCCGCGTGTTACGAATTCATGCATCATTTTGTGATAATATTTCCTCTGTGTTTCTTTAATCGTTTCACAATTTGTTATATACCAAACTCATCGCAATTTAGTGAATAATACAAAGAAGAAAAACAATAACTCATTAGCTTTAACCGTTTTGCTCACAGCGCGATTTGTGTACAATTATATATGAATTTTTTTTTGCGCTGTCATATATTTCAGTATTTATATATGAATTATATTTTTTTTTTTTTCATTTCTGAAGGTTGCATACTAAACTTCAGGCAATGACAAAAAAGGAGCCAAAAATGAACTCTTAATCTTGAAAACTAAGCGTGCTGTGATTTTTTGAAAAAAACTTTTTTTCCACTTCGGCGCTAACTCCCGAACGATGCCGGCATACGGCAGACACTTTTGTAAATAGAGGCTTGGCGTTTAAGGGTTAAACTGCCCTCTAAATATTATGAATTTTCATGAGTAATCTCAAAGCACTTGAAATTGTCCTACATTTTGGACATCAGGACTGGAGAATGTCCTCTCTACAATGATTTCCAGTGTGTACTTTGAGAATTTCAGAATTAGAAAAACTACCAGAACAAAGATCAAGTATGCAGTTTCTGTCTAGTGTGAATTCTCATGTGTGTTTTGAGATTACCTAATTGAGAAAAGCTTCTTTGGCATATAGAGCAAGTGTAAGGTTTCTCTCCCGTATGAGTTCTCGTGTGTTTTGAGACTACCTCCTACAGAAAAACTCCTTTGACATATAGAGCAAGTATAAGGTTTCTCACCTGTATGAGTTCTCATGTGTTTTTTGAGGTGATCTTTAATGGAAAAACTTCTTTGACATACAGAGTAAGTATAAAGTTTCTCACCTGTATGAGTTCTCATGTGTGTTCTGAGGAGACCTTTAATGGAAAAACTTCTTTGACATACAGAGCAAGTATAAGGTTTCTCTCCCGTATGAGTTCTCATGTGTCTTTTGAGATCACTTTGACCAGAAAAACTCCTTTGACATACAGAGCAAGTATAAGGTTTCTCACCTGTATGAGTTCTCATGTGTGTTCTGAGGAGACCTTTAATGGAAAAACTTCTTTGACATACAGAGCAAGTATAAGGTTTCTCACCTGTATGAGTTCTCATGTGTGTTCTGAGGATACTTTGAAGAGAAAAACTTCTTTGACATACAGAGCAAGTATATGGATTCTCTCCTGTATGAATTCTCATGTGTTTTTTGAGAGTACCTTGTTCAGAAAAACTTCTTTGACGTATAGAGCAACTATAAGGTTTCTCACCTGTATGAGTTCTCATGTGTGTTCTGAGGATACTTTTAAGAGAAAAACTTCTTTGACATGTAGAGCAAGTATAAGGTTTCTCACCTGTATGAGTTCTCATGTGTGTGTTGAGGTGACTTTGATCAGAAAAACTTCTTTGACATAAAGAGCAAGGATAAGGTTTCTCTCCCGTATGAGTTCTCATGTGTTTTTTGAGACTATCTTGTAGAGAAAAACTTCTTTCACATGCAGAGCAAGTATAAGGTTTCTCACCTGTATGAGTTCTCATGTGTATTCTGAGGGAACCTTTAAGAGAAAAACTTCTTTGACATGTAGAGCAATTGTAAGTTTTCTCTCCTGTATGAGTTCTCATGTGTGTTTTGCGAGTACTTGGAACAGAAAAACTTCTTTGACATACAGAGCAAGCAAAAGGTTTCTCACCTGTATGAGTTCTCATGTGCTTTTTCAGGTCTGACATCATTGAAAATGTCCTTTGACATACAGAGCAAGAAGTATAAGGTTTCTCTCCTGTATGAGTTGTCATGTGGTATTTCAGTTGGGACATCCTTGAAAATGTCCTTTGACATATAGAGCAAGTATATGGTTTCTCACCTGAATGAGTTGTCATGTGCCTTTTGAGATGAGATTGAAGAGAAAAACTTCTTTGACATATAGAGCAAGTATATGGTTTCTCACCTGTATGAGTTGTCATGTGCCTTTTGAGATGAGATTGAAGAGAAAAACTTCTTTGACATATAGAGCAAGTATATGGTTTCTCACCTGTATGAGTTCTCATGTGGGATTTCAGGTGGGACATCTTTGAAAATGTCCTTTGGCATTCAGCACAAGTTATTCGCTTCCCTGCTGTGTTGCTTCTCTTTGAAAATTCTTTTGCTCTAACCAAATGTCTGTTTTCTTCTACAATACAGACCTTTCCACTCTCATCATCGCAGCTTGGAGAGCTGCCCTCGTACTTAATAGATTGGGATGAACAGTTCACATCAAATTCACTATGTTCAAAGAATTCTGGTTCTGCCTTGACTTCTAAGAAGGGCTCTGCAAATAAAGGGTCTTCATCTGTGCTTTCAGGAAGATCCTCCTCCAAATTCTGCATCTCTTCTTTGATTAATGACATTTCCACAGGATGTTCCATTTACAATACTCAAATCCTAGTTAGGATCTCTTGAAATTTTCCTCTGCTTGGAATACTCTGAAATAAAATACAAAATCTGAGAAAAACTTGTTCTGAATAGCACCATTCATAACAAAAACAGAATTTGTAATTCAAAATAATTTCATGTTTCACAGTATGTGCTCATTTCAACTTTAAAATAAGCATCCTCTGGGAAAACAAATATCACAGTGCAATGACCATCTGGACACAATTTGTCTCAAAAGAAATAAAATGGCATCCTTGGATTTTGTTTGGAAACAATTTTATTCAAGCCAACGTTGATTGACATTCAACCAACAGCTTCTGCCTTTACCACAAATTCCCAACTTACTCTAATTTTGACAAACAAATGAAGAGCATCTTTCCTTCATGAGTTGGGAGACTTATAAATCTATCTACAGAAGAATGACCTTTTGCCTATACGAACTGCATGTGCATTTTAAGGTGGTTCTAATGAAAAGGCTACTTGGACACCCAGTGCATATACATAAACCATTTCTATCTAGTATGAGTTTCAATGTGCCTTTTGAGAACATGGGATAGAGAAAAACTCTTTCGGCTAGGTGAATGGCTGCTTCTCTCCAGTATGGGTTCTCATTTGTACTTTGAGAGGAGAGGAATGATAAAACCCTTTTTGGCATTCAGTGCAAATGAAAGGCCAGGTTCTCTCCAGTATGAATTTTCATGTGTAATTTCAGGCTATTCAAGCGTGTATAACTTTTTGGACAATCAGAACTGATGTGTATTTTGAGACTTTCAGAATGAGAAAAAGTACTTTGACATAAAGAGCAAGTAAGTGGTTTATTTCCTGTAAGAGTTCTCGGATTCACTACGGTAAAAAAATTCTTGTTTTGCCTGTACTCCCACCTAACAGACGAAGGTTCGTATCCTTGGGAACAAATGATATTGTTTTTTCAATCCTGATGCCAAGAGAGAGCCAAGCCTAACAATTAGAATGCTTCCTAACCTCAAGAGTTAAACTTTAAACCAATCATGACCGTCAGTACTCATAAACGTACAAATAATCTTTTAAATACTTACAGAAAAATCAAATGGACAGCGGACCTAACACGTTCCCAATGAGACCAAGAGATACAATTCCTTCTTGACGATCAAGTACTTCAACTTCACTTTCTGAGGACCTCTGACCAAGTCTTCATTTGGTGCGTCACAAATTATCTGCAAGATAAAGAAACTGATCATTATAAATATACAGATATAATTCAAACCCACAAACAAAACGACACACAACACTCACCCTGATCTTCGGTTGCTGGAGATGGATAAAGGTCGCCGTAACAACCACAAACACAACAAGGAAATACAAAAAAACAAGAAACAGAACATACACAATAAAACAGCACACCAACAAGAAAACCAACAACTCCCGGAAAAGCATACGAAAAAACTGTCCAAGACCAACGACTGACCGGCACTAGCTCTGACTCAAGACTCGCTCAAAAACCGAAAAATCCTTCACATATTCCACAGACAGACAGCGCCGTAAACAAACTAACAACTTCATCCCTCTTCCAACAACCGAAGCACTCACTATCGACAATTACACTCTCTCTCTCTCTCTCTCTCTCTCTCTCTCTCTCTCTCTCTCTCTCTCTCTCTCTCTCTCTCTCTCTCTCTCTCTCTCACAAAACGTTGGGAAATGCTAAATACAAACAAATTTATTCATCCCTCTATAATTCTCCCCCCTTTTAGCATTTCCCAACCAACACCTTTCACACTGCATTCAAATCGCCTTACGCAACACCCACGGATGCTCACTAGCAGGTCCTCTAGATCGCGTTCGCGGGCACGCAATCATTCTCTCAGAATCACTCTCTCTTCTAGCAACATTCAAATTCACATCTTCTCCTCCATTCTCTCTCAGATTCACGCTATCTTCTTCACTATTACCACTCTCAATTTCATCCACAATCTCATCTATACCCTCTAACTCATTCCCAAATACCTCCCCCAATTCTTCAACTAACCCATCCCACTTGCTCATTGACCTTTCCAATTCTTGCAACGATTCATTCATGCTTTCAGTCACTCGTATACTACTGCTACGCTCTCTTACTCTTACACTTTCGCTCACCTCCAACCGTTCACTAACCCCTACACGTTCAGTCAACTCAGTTATATCAAACCCGCATATGCTATACGTTCTATTCATACCATCCCATTCATCCGTATTACACGCTTTATCACTCATTTCCACTTTGGCACTCACACTCCTATCACACAACTTACGACCATTCCGTTCACTTACGTTCTTCCCTTTCTTACGTTTTCTACCATACTCTATCAAAACAAATTGCTGATCCTCCATACACAAGCTCTCATGCATACTTGGTTCACCCACATTCGATTTCAACCATTTATACACCCCATTCTCTCTCACATATTCCGGTACATCCCTCCATCTACACAGTTGGTTATGATGCGCTCGTATTTCTCTCACACTACCATCTACACATACTTCCCCTACAACATAACTAAGCCCACTGGGACCAACTTCCAACACTTCATACGGACCCTCAAATTTTTCACGCACTTTATTTACATTCAACCGCCCTTTCTCGCTTACTTCTTTCAACACTTTCTCACCCACTTTGTAACTTTCAAACCTCTCATGTGTCTTCTTCCATACCTCCCTATCATTCTCAGATATACCCAATCTCGGTCTCACTATCTTTTCAAAATTTAATACATATTTACACGGAGACATACCAATACCCTTATGCACGGTGGCGTTGTATACCCACAACGCTCGCCCAACATTTACATCCCAATCATTATCACATTCACTCATCATACGTAATATCTCCGTCAACGTTCTCACCGTTTGCTCCGCCAATCCATTCGCACTGGGTACATACGGCGTAGAGTACACATGCTCTATGCCCCAATCACGCAACATTTGTTCAAACTCCCATCCAACAAATTCAGGCCCATTGTCACTCAACATTCACGTCGGCTTGCACACACACATTGGCAACATCACTTGACCCACCATTCTCGCTACAGTCTCACTCTTTTTGTTCCGAATCGCTACTGCATACGCAAACTTACTCAAATGATCTACCATTACAACCATTCCCACATGTCCTCTAGCAGTCACAGGCAACGACACACAATCAATCACAACCATCTCAAATAACTCTTTCATCTGCAATCGCAACACAGGTGGATTCGCATGCACACTTTGATACTTACCCTTCTGACAGTCCGCACACGTAATTGCTACATCCGCACAAATTTTATTCAATCCAGGCACATACAATCTCTCTCTCATACATTCCCATAATTTATTTTTCCCCAGATGCCCAAACCTATTATGCACCAATAAACACATACCCACGGCTGCGTCTTCCGAAAATACTGGCACATACACTTCCCCATCCCATATCCCTTCCTGATGCAAAAAATAAACTATACCTTTACATACGACAAATCTCTTAGCACTTCGCTTATACACTTCTAACTCAGACGGCCAACTTCCTAATCTTACACCCCCTAACACACACTCTCTTAACATATTTATTTTCATGCACTGATTTTGCATCTGCTTAATTTCCTCTTCACTCAACAAATCATTTTCACTCCTTGCAATATCTACCATACCTACAAAACTAGTTTTAGACACATCCCCTCCTTTAATCTTCGTTATTTCCCTGCCGCCCTTTCCTAAAATTCCCCTCCCGACATCCACACTTATATCATGCATTCTCATAAAATCAATTCCTAATAAAAAACATGTTGGCATATCATTCTCATCCATGACTACAAAATTATGTATTATTTCAAATTCCCCTAACTGAATTTTTAATTGTACCTCCTCCCATACTAACACACTCCCTTGTCCCAAACCATGTATCCTTACACTTGTTGATTTTCTTTTTATATCCCAATCGCACCTTTCCAATTCACTAACTACTGTACTACTCACTAACGACACTTATGCTCCCGTGTCTACCAAACTACAATATTTATTCTGATCCACCACTACATTCGTTACTAATTTACCTTTCGCTTCATGCATACACGCTCTCACGGCTACATTCACCTGCTTAGCTTCCTCACAACCATCCTCATCGCATTCATCTTCAACGATATCCTCAACCCTACCCCTTATTCCCTCATTTTTCCCACAATCACCTTTCTTAACCAGCCAGCTACAAGGATCCTTTCCACAGTGAACATTTAAAATCACATTCGTACCACTTTCATTCACCCTTCCTTTATACTCTACCGGCCTATTCCATCCAAAGAATAATCGTACTGTAATTTTAAACATTTCCGCCACCACCAACAACACTCTCACTAACTTTTCCTCCTCATCTAATTCCCTTCCTTCCTCACGCACTCCTCCTTCCGGCATCTCATTCATCACCTTTTCACACAACTCGTTCATGCTCGCAGGTACTCCGTCAATCAACCCATTTATTTCCAAACTACCCAACCCCACAAACAGACATTCCCACACTCGATTCTCCCCTACATACTGTTGCTTTACCACAAATCCTACAGGTACTTGGTCCGGGTCCCAGTCGCTCCTAACCCTATCATCTCGTTCAGTCCACATACGCGACATAGCATCTGCAACAATATTCTGTCTACCTTGTACATACTCTACCTTAAAACTAAACTCATTCAAATCCTCTATCGTTCTTGCAATTCTAGCATTCACACTCTCCTTTTTAACCATATATACTAGCGGTCGATGGTCCGTCCGTATCACAAAATCTACCCCATACAAAAATACTTTCAACGCTTTCACACAAAACCTTATTGCAGCCAATTCCTTTTCAATCACCGAATATTTCAACTCTGCCTTTCCAAACGCCTTGCTCACATACGCAATTACTCTCAATTGTTCTCCCTCATTTGCCTTCTGCATTTGTACCAAGCATCCTCCCATACTATATTTACTTGCATCCGTATACAGTTCTAGTTTATTCGCATTCTCACTATAGTCCGGGAAAGCCAACGTCACGTCTCTTGCAGCCTCCTCTTTCAATCTCTCGAACGCTTCGATCATTCGCTCATCCCATTTCAATCTTACACAATTTCTCTTTCCCGTCCATTCAGTAAGTGGTTTCCCGATCCCTGAACAATCTTTTATAAACTTCCTTCCAAACTCAATTAAACCCAAAAATCCTTTCAACTCACGCACGGTCCGGGGACGTGGAAATTCCCTCACCTTATTCACGAACTTATCACTCTTCCTTACACCTCTTCCACTCATCATATTCCCTAGGAATTCCACCTCCCCAGCCAACCAAGCACACTTTTCAAATTTTACTTTTATTCCTACTTCTTCCAACCTTTCTAACACTCGTTCTAGCAGTTCCATATTCTCTTCTACAGTCTCACTCGCAATCAAAATGTCATCTATAAAAACAGTTACCTTCTTGCGATCAAACCCAGCCAGAACCACATTCATTGCCCTTTGGAAGGCAGCAGGCGCATTAGCCAGTCCGAAACTCAATCTTCGGAACTGGTAGTGGCAGGAACCACTAGAAAAGGCCGTAATATGCCTGCTCCCCTCCTCCAGAGGCATCTGGTAATAGCCCCTTACCAGATCTAATTTTGTAAACACTTTCATTCCATTCATCTTGTATACACAATCAGACACCACATTCATCGGGAATCGCTCTTTCACAGTTACTTCATTCACCTTCCGATAATCCACACACATCCGCAAACTTCCATCTGGCTTACGTACCGGTACAATGGGGCTATTCCAGGCGCTCGCACTCCTTTCAATCACTCCCACCCTCTCAAGCTCCTCACACTGCTCCTCTATCTCACGATTGATAGACGGAGAAAAATGTCGGGGACGCTGATATATGGGGGTGTCGTCTTCCAGAACTATTTTAAATTCCGGAAGCTTCGATCCCCCAAAATCCTCGTCTCCACGACTCAATGCCCCCCGCCTATCCCACAACATTCTCCTCAATCGTTCTCTTACGTTATCACTTACATTTTCATCTACCTTTACTCTTTCCTTCAACTCCTCATACGTCCAATCATTAGCTCCTTTCAAATCACCTGTCATCACCTGCCGTACCTTCACGTACCTCTCATCATCCACATTCACCAACGTACGTAATATTCCCACGCAATCTCCCTCACATATTCCTCGGACTCGCTTCTTCCTGCCACTCGGCAATGACGTTATATATACCCTCGGATCTCCCATGTTCAAAACCCCATCATATACACACACATTTGCCCTGACTAATTTATTTATGTCTATTCCCTCAACCACATACTCACACCTATCATTGTTGGCTATCCCGAGGCTATCCGGCCATGCCACTTTCACACTCACAACTTCTCCAATATCATGTGGCACTTTTACCCTCTCTGTCGCAATTACAGGCACTCTCTTCCACAATTTTTGCTCAACCCTACCCTCCTTCCCCAAATACAAATCCCCAAGCACATCCCCTTTCATACGTAATTCAATTACATTCATACTAGGACGGACCACCATCCCGCATTTTTTCAAAAACTCACATCCCTATAAAATATCATATTTATCATTCGTACTCTCAATCACACAAAAATCACTTTCATCCATCACTACACCCCCAATTTCTAACCGTTCACACACTCTTCCAACTACTGCTACCCCTAAATTTCCAATCCCTCTTACTTCCCCCTGGCAGTTCCTAATCTCACACGTATTCCTCAATTTCTCACATCCATTCTTAAATATGACATTCATACTACACCCGGTATCTACTAAGGCAATCAATCTTACTCCCTTACAACACACTTGCACACTCATGCACTCGTCAGTCTTTCCAGCAAAACCTCCCTCATGCAACAACCCCTCCCTCATGCAACAACCCCTCACGTACATGCATCACACGCACCGCTTGCATCCTGGAGGATCCACCCATTTGAACCCCCTTCCCACTCAGTTTCCCGAATTCGCTGTCACAGTCACCCTCTTTCGTCTACATACACTTGATACATGCCCTTCCATTCCACATTTGTCACACTTCGCTCTAGGTTCTGAACACATTCTCGCATAATGCCCATTCTTACCACAGTTACCACATATTACATTCACTCGGGTACCCCTACAACCATTAGCAACATGACCCATCTGTCCGCACCGGTAGCATTTAACCCCCCTATCTTTCGTACACTCCCTTACCAAATGTCCCGGTTGCCCACACCCGAAACACGCTCCTAAAGCCCACCTACACTCATTCTTTGTATGTCCTTCCTTTCCACATCTAAAACACTTCGCTCGACTTCCACTCATCGACCTTCCCCTTTGTACACTACTATCCCTAACCCGTCCAACCCGTTGTTCCCTTACAAACCCACCATTCATCCTCACTGGCACCTCCACATTACTTGCTCTTACACTCCTATCTATTACACTATCGGCCATTCTCATTGGGCCCCTCAACACTGCATCCCTAAAGCTTCCAAATTCTGGTACTCTCTCATCTACCCCAGCCCTTACACTTACACTTCTGCTCTCTTTTATAACCCTGTCAAGCTCATAATCTTCTACAATTTCCAAAATTTCTCCCCAAGTCAACCTTTCATTCGTCCACCTTTTCTTCTCCTTCCGCTTCAAGTTCACAAATTCTCTAACTCCATCTGGCACTGTCCCTAACAACTTCCGTACTAACTCCTTACATTCATCTATCCCATCATCCCCAAACTTCTTCCTTGCCAACGTCTCCAGCCTACAAGCATATAGTGACAAGGTTTCCCCAGCTTTCATTCTTGCCTCATCAAATTCATTCTTCCTCTTATACTTAACACTCGCTTTCATACGCCTCGCTTGCTCAACTAGTCTAGCTTTCACCTTGTCATACTCAACATCCCCCACACTCATAATAACCCTATACATATCAAGTAGAAACCCAGTCAAATACTCTCCTAATTCTCGTGCCCACACTCTCTTACTTTCCCCATACTTATCCTGACAAAACCTTTCATACTCCCTAAAGAAATCATGCACATCCCTACTTCCATACTCATTATACTTTTCACACCGGGGTACCTCCCTCACATACATAGCCTTTCTCACTTCTTTCTCACTTTCACTCTCACTTTCGCTACTTTCGCTCTGTCCTTTCATACCCTCTTCCGAATACAAAGAGTCCACTTCTGCACTTACATTCATCTTACTCATTACACTCTTCTTCCCCCTCTTTTTATCCACTTTTATCCACTCACCTCCATCCACCTCACTATCACTACTGCCTTCACCCTCTCCCTTCTTTCCTGCCTTTCCCACTTCCTTACCCTTCTTACCAGTTTCCTTTCCCTTTCCCTTCTTCCCTTTTTCTTCCCCTGACTTATCCTTACTTTCCCTCTGTTCCTTCCCTTGCTTTTCATTCCCCTTTTCCTTACCCTGCCTCTCATTCCCTCGTTTCTTACTTCCTATTCCCATATCACTTTCATCACTCACGCTTCCATTGACTTCTTCCTCCTTTTCTTTCTCTCTTGCCCCTTCACACGTTCCAGAGAACCTGCCTCCAACAGCCCCTTCTCCAAAAACACCCTTGAACATACCTTTCATCATTTCTTCCACACTTTTCATCATTCCCTCCAACTTTTTATCCATCCTCTCTTCCATCCTCTCTTCCATTCTCTCTTCTGACTCTTTCATCTCCCCTTTCATTTCTTCTTTCGCACTTCTTAGCATTCCCCCCATCTCCTCCAACTGACTCCTCAATCTCTCATTCTCACCCCTCAACCACGTATTCTCCTCTCTCAACCTCACCAGTTCCTCTTCCATCCTTCTCTTCAGTCACACTACCAGCCACCAATCTCACTTGCAGCTGCAATACCAGCTGCCCCACGTTGGGCGCCAAATATTATGTGGCGGTATTCACACCCACAAACAACACAACACGCAACACTCACCCTGATCTTTGGTTGCTGGAGATGGATAAGGTCCACGATCGCCAATCACAGCACACACCCACGAAACAATAAAACTTAAACCGACCCTCCACCAACAACGAACCAACAAAAAAAAGAAGAGACACATGAACCATTAATGTGGTCCCAAAAAAAACAGACGAACTCCCGTTCACTTTCAAGGTTGGACCTCAACTGCCCAAGACTTCCCCAAAAACCGAAAAACTCCCGACAGACCGACAGACAGAGAGACAGCCGTAAAACCAACTCCAACAACCGAACCACTCACAATGACAATTACTCTCTCTCTCTCTCTCTCTCTCTCTCTCTCTCTCTCTCTCTCTCTCTCTCTCTCTCTCTCTCTCTCTCTCTCTCTCTCTCACAAAACGTTGGGAAATGCTAAATAAAAACAAATTTCTGATCCCTCTATAATACGGTGCACTGTGGGCATTACTTAAGGTTCTCTACAGCGTCCCATCAGCCCCTAGCTGCAACCCCTTTCATTCCTTTTAGTGTACCTCTGTTCCCATTCTCTTTCTTCCTTCTTACTTTCCCTAACCCTCTCGTAACAATTGTTTCATTGTGCAACTACTTTGAGGTTTTTCTTCCTGTTACGCCTTTCAAACCTTTTTACTCACAATTTCCCTTTCAGCCAAAATCCTATATTCCATGTATATTCCAAATTACCTTTAACATATTATGTAATAACTGTAACTAAATAGAATTTTATCTAGATACCCTTAACGAAAGATTACAGACATTCAGTGTTCAGTCTGCGACCTGTTAGTAACAGGGCTTAGGTATGGGATGGCTGAGGCCTGGTTGTAACCGTCTTTGATCCCAGTACTTCGTAACCCTAAAGAACTCACTGTCACCTGAGGTCATTAACTTCTTTCTTATCTTTTCAGGAAATCATCAACAGCCTGCAAGCAGGAACCCGACAAATCAGACACCATTCTCGTATTGGGATATACAAGGAACTGTCAGGAAAGAAGGGAGATTGCTACAAGAGAGGACTACGTTTTTATAGATTGTAGTATTTGTATACAGTGACAGAATGTATTATGTTTTTGGGTTATTCACAAACATTAATGGTTGTCAGTGAGAGAAATGAAGCAGAAAATATGGTTCCTTTAATTTAACAGAAATGTTGGAGAGAGACGTACTTTGGCATATATAGATTGCAATCTTATCTCCTGTCACTAGTTAAACTTTAGTTTGTTCATGAGACTTACCTGTCAGATATATATATAGCTGAATATATATATCTGCCAGGTAAGTATGAACAAACTTTATTTTATCATTAAAATATCATTTTGTTCATGAGACTTACCTGTCAGATATATATATTCAGCTATATATATATCTGCCAGGTAAGTATGAACAAACTTTATTTTATCATTAAAATATCATGTTTCATATAGATATATTTCTGAATACACAGTTTAACTAAAATTCTCATCAGCCCAATACCAGCTATTGTTAGTTCAGTATGTTTCAGGTTAACGTGATATCCAAGTATTTAACCTAGATTTCATAACAGCGTGATGTCAGGTACTAGGTTTTCATGGCTACCAAATAGCTAACTAATTTATAATAGTAGTCTAGTCTGTTCGAGGATAATTTTGCTACAGTATCCAGTGTGTCATTGTTCAATTCTTGCAAGATTTGTATTAGGTTAATCTTATTAGTTTCAGTTATTTTCCTGAAGTTTATACGTAATTGCAGACTTATGTACCTGCCGGCTACATTTCCGTGATTGTATTTTGCTATGCTACCATTTGAGACATGATTTGTTTTTAGATATATATCTTAAATTGAATGTTAAGTGTAAAGTTTATGTTAGGACTGTGCGAACTGGCTTTTAGCTGTTAGATATCTAGAAATTCAAGTGCAGGCTTAAATATCTTCTTCGTTACTTAATGAACCCTGTTACTTATCAGAAAGCCAGACCCCTAAAGTATCAACACTGTTAAGTTTATGTGCTACTGAAAAGTGTTACATTATTTAAGTCAGTTTTATAGCGTGATAAAGTAGGGACTTGGAATTCAGCCTTTCTATGAACATTCCTTTTAGTCCTAATACATAGTTAGCTTCAGCTATGGAATTATAAAATTTAATATAGAATTGAATTCTTAATGGTTTATAGGTCTTGCATCTGTGTAATATTTTTTTAAAATATGACAGAAGTTCCCCATAAGTCTGAAACCTGGAAAATGTTGGCAGATTATGGAGTGTTTGTGAAGTGGTAAAATGTTGCTTGTTTTGTAGTGAAAAGATATAAAAAATGGTGAAATCATTGGAAGCTTATGTCAAACTTGATGTCTTGACATTTCTTTTCTCAAAGTGACTTTGTGGTTCGTAAAACCTCACTCTGTTGGTTGAAGGGTAACGTGTGTTTGTGTTTTGGCTAAGCACCCAAGTCTTAAATTCAGGTTTTAGAAAAATTCGATTGGGTAAGATTTATGTTAAATAATTTAATATCGATGTGATGTTTAGAAGTGTTGTTTGATATTATCTGTGCATTTGGCTGTTGTGAATTAATAATATTTGAGGGAGAAAGAGAAACCATTGTCTTGAGGTAACCAAGGCTGTCACATCTGTTTTTGCAACTTTTTGTACGGGAACATTTGAACTTCTGACAGACTGTACCTGGAACTGTTTTGACATTACATGGTATACTGTAGTATATTTTTCTCAGTTTTTCTTAGGATAGCACTAACTTACAGGCTGGGCCCAGAACTGTTTGACATGACATAGTATATATGTCCCAGTTTTTTGTACAGTACACTGGAACTTCTGTCAGACTGAACCTGAAACTTTTTGACGTGACAGGTTAGCATGTATTTGTCCCAGGTTTTTTATTTTTTGTACAATAACACTTGAACTTCTGACAGAGTGGAACTGAAACCATTTTGACATCACCTGGTATGCTTGTCTTAGTTTTTGTATGGTAACACTGAAACCTGAGACAGGCTGGACCTGAATTGTTTTGACATCACCTGGTATGCTTGTCTTAGTTTTTGTATGGTAACACTTAAACCTGAGACAGGCTGGACCTGAATTGTTTTGACATCACCTGGCAGTTTTCTCCCAGTTTTTTCTAAGATTGGCTCCTCCTTTTGGTTTGTCAGTTCAAGAAGGTGTCACAAAAACATACCGTCTGACATACCGTCTGGCATCTCTAAGCATCTTCCGACCAATCTTGATTTTTTTTTTTTTAAGTACAGCTTAATTGCACCCTACATCCCCTAATGAAATGATGCTAAATGAGAAGTAAGTCATCATTGAAAGACATTAGTCTGCATCTTCAGCTACCTGACATGGTGAGATGCAAGTGTATTGATAAGGACCATCATATTTTCATTTAATAATTGGTTAAAATTGGTAGAGTGGTGGTATTCTTTTTGAGGCAGAATATGGATGGAATGCTGTCCATTATATGTATTTAAATGTAAGGCCTTTCATGTTCCTAGGATGCTCTAAGAATAATTGACCCTCTTTATTCTGGGGGTTTTTTCTTGCTCCACGCAGGTATGTGGTAATGGCGAGCAGTGCTGTAATTGTTGTTGTCATGCAGTTGCTTGAGTAATCTGTTTACTGTGCCTTGGTTTTTTAAATTCCTTTTGCTATTTTCATTCAGCTTTTTCTCTTGTTAACTCAGTGGTCTGGTTAAACTGATATTGAAAATAAATCTCATTGTATTTTTGTTGGTCTCTTTGGAATCCATTTTGAAGTCTGTTCATTCCTTTTTGTTGTCAAGTTCCTCATGTTTGTATATTTTACTTTAATGTCAGTTTTCCATCTTTTTCTTATATCTTTTGTCATAAGGTGCATATGTATAAATACAGTATATGTATTTAAGGTAGTATAAACCTTAATTTTTCCTCAACGTTTCTACATGATGACTTATCAGATTGTCACAGTTGAAACTTGGGCAAAAAGTTTCCGTGAAGATAGAGGTTTTCCCGGGCCACCAGTATTGGCTTGTTGACAATTTCTTTCCCTCTTTCCTAAGGTTTTGTATTTATCACTGTATACTTTCCCCTTGTTTGACTCTTAGGCCATCAAAAACAGGGGTACTCTACTGTTCAGTGGATATCATTTGCAGTTTGCCTTAGGCAGACCTTAGACCACAGAACATAAGGGTCTTTGCAGCAGGCCCCTGGGCCCTAAGGTGTGTTGCTTTCAGGTGTTTGCCCTTTGGCCAGTCCATTTCGTCTTCCTAACTAGGTGTCATAGATTTTTCTACTCTGCTTTGCCCCAAATTTTTAGCTCCTCAAGCAACAAGACTTGATTTTATCTTTTCCTTTCATTGAAGAGTAAAACTATACCTTTTTTTATGTCACTGAAGAGTAAGATGCACTCTCTTTTTACTTCATTGAGGAGCAAGACCTACTCTTTTTGTACTTCATTGAAGAGTAAGATTCATCTTTTTTACTTAGTTGAAGAGTAAGACTTATCTTTCGTACTTCATTGAAGAGTGAGACTCATCTTTTTTACTGCATTCTTGTACTTTGAACAAATCTTTTGAATCTCCATTTCACTGAAGAAGTGAAATCTTCAAATATAGTCTTCCATAAAGAACAAAACCAAAGAAATTTCGCTTCATTGATCAATAAAACTCTGGGGTAATCTGAGTGCCCGGAAATGTAAGTCTTTCAGGCAAACATTGGCAAGAGGTGTGTTACATTCCTCTGGTGTTCTGTTCCACCATTTGTTTTCTTGTTTCCCTTCAGTTTGGCTAGGTCAGGCCATTGGGTGCCCCTGTCTGAATCCCTTTTTAAGACCCACAAACCTATAAAACTTCAAACTGAACTTGTAGCAGAAAATTGAAAGTTGCGGAAAAATACGTACGTATTCAAACCCTCTAGAATTGATATTTGGTGCTCAGGTTTTTTGTAATAAGCAAATGTTTGATAAAGGATAAACTGCACTCGTTAGTTTCCTTGTTTTGTGAAGAATCTGTGAAAAGCCAAAACATGCACAAATACCCTTATTTGGTTTGTAAATGTTGAGAAGAAGTTGCTCGTAACTTTTAAAATATGTTTATGGAGAATCTATCTCTACAGTATTTGCTGAAAAGTATATTGATGTACATAAAAGCCACAACATAAGATCAGTGTGCTTAGAAAAATTGCCTAAAACACACACACTCAAGTCTTGATGTTGTGGTAAATTCAGTCTAAAAGAAATTGCTGCCAGGCAGAAATGTACAAAGAAAAGGCCTTTTAAAAAAATTTTCTAAACCAATTTTGTCCAGGTCATTACTGTTGGATATTCTGAAATGGTGAAAGTATTGCATAACTTCGTTACAGTTTAAGTCATATAAATTTAACTGTCCATTTTCTGTCAGTGTTGCTCATTTTTGTTGACAGGTTTTAAATTCTAGTTCTTTCGACTGCACAGAATCCAAGAGGTCATTTGTTGCCATAATTAAATTGTTCAATTTTTAGGAATTCAGATTCAAAGTGGCTTCAGTGTGTGTGAGTAGAGTGTTCAGTGTATTACTGTAGTAGAACCATTTAAGAAAACCATGGAAAAGTGTTCTTAGTAAAGTAGACAATAGAATTGGGGAACAAATATCCCCATAGAGAACTTAATCTACATCAGACCTTGTTAAGAAGCTGGTAGACACAGTGTTGGTTGAAAACCTCTTCAAATTTGCACCATTTTTTAGTTCAAAAGAGCAATTTCTTCTCAGACCATTGACAATTTCAGTGAAGCCTAAGGCTGTAAGGAACTCACTTGGAAGAGACTGCAAAGGTTCTTGTTTTTGACCAAAAATTAAGGCGAAAATGGTGTTTAGACTAGTAATTTTGTTGGAATTTTTTTAGACAAGCAATTTTGCCAAGATATTTTTAAGATAAGTTTCACTTTCCTGATTTTATTCAGTATAAAATAATAAAAAAAAAATCATTTTGACAGGTTTTTTCAAGTAATTTAGTAGTTTTCTTTGTTGCATTAAAATTGTTTAATTTTTCAGTTGCCAAGCAATTTTGCAGGTTTTTGTATTAAAATTAAATTTTCCAGTTACCAAGTAATTTTGCAGTTTTTTGTATTTAAATTTTCCTTTTGTATTAAAATTAAATTTGCCAGTTGCCAAGTAATTTTGCAGGTTTTTTATTAAAATTGTCAGATTTTTCAGTTGCCAAGTAATTTTGCCATTTTATTTTATTCTAAAATTGTCAAATTGTTCAGTTCCAAGTAATTTTGCAATTTGTTGTCATTAAAATTGTCAAAATTTTCAGCTGGAGTAATTTTGCAGTTTTTTATATAATTAAACATATTTGAGGTAGCATAGGTATTTGACTCAATTTTATGTGCCCATGTTAAAACAAAAACACTAGTAGTCTTATGTTCTTGAAAATTGGGTGTTTTCTCAATCCAGTACTTTTGTAACCAAGACATAATTTGTAATGTAAAACTAAGTTTCAGGACATTGTCTTTCTTTAAAAGTTAGTTCACAATGAAGAGAGAAGGTGTCTTGGAACTGTTATACTGTAATCTTCAAATTTGGTTTGTCTAAATTGCGGTTTGAAAATGAGCTTACAGCATCATATTTTCCAGCTTGCAACTGTTATGTAGACTGCATTTTCTTAGCTGTAATTATATATGTATGCTGTTATGCTTTTCTACATAATTATGCTGTAATATCATGCAGATTGATGAATTTTCACATGAAAATGTATATTTCAGGAGAAAAACCAATAAAAAACAGAACTTCAAACATTCTTTTATTTCTCATACAGTTAAAAACAAACATAAAAAATTGCAACAAAAAAATTTATTTTAATTTTTTTTACCAATACGTTGGTGTCCCCCCCCAAAATAGGGGCTGGTCTCATAAAACACATTATGCTGGCAAAAATGAGCCCTTTTATTCAGCCCTGTAGACCAAAGGACCTATATACAAGTCCCAAAAAGTCCTAGAGAAATTTAAAGTGGGTTAAAGTGTTCGTTTTCCCTCAAGTGGAAAGTTTAATTTGAGTACTTAACAACTGTTTAGTCACTGGAAGCTTTCTGTCACCTGGAAACTTTCCAGTTGGTCCAACTTTGACTGAAATAGGTCCATTGAAAAGTCTTAGGAAACTGTAGAGATTTATTACTTGAGGCAGCGTTATTTACATTTGGTTTCCTTACTTGTAAAGCCATTATTACTTGAGCTGAAATTCGTAGAGGTGTTCAAACCACAGAACCAGAAATAATCTTGGACATGAAGGACTTGAGAAAATTTGCATCACACTTCTAACTTGACTAGAAGTCACTTTTCTTTCCAAGTTCTGCTTAACTAACTTAGGAGCAAATCTGCCTTGTACAAGACTGCTTCAAGTAACAAATGGAATAAAGACTTTGAACTCATTTCAGTGACCTAAGGCCATTTTTGGCTGTTTAGTTTAACAATCCCTTTGAAGAACACAGTCAAAATGCTTCCTACTTAACATTATGACGTCTAAAAATAGGTCTACTTTACGTGAAAAGCATGTTTAGAACAAGACGAATATAGAGTCCTTAAGTAAAAATACCATAAACCAAAAGGTTTCCTCTTTATAAGATGTTTTTACAGAATGTCAAAGGCCAATCTAGTCTTGTTATATAACCCAACTTCTATAATGTTATGCACAGGCCCAGACTGCAAGTCCAGTTTATGAAGACAGAATATTTAGAAAGCTTTAGAATTAGCCACAGGTCTTTCACACTTCTCTGAGAGTGACGATTTGGATAAGCAGAATAACGTTCGAACTACAGCGATACAAAATTCACCAAAGAACGTAGGCATATTTCAAATACAGCCTTCAGTATCCAGCAAACGTCTCCCTGTGTTTATGATCAAATGTTTTGATTATAAAGAAAGCATTTCCGTGCTTTTAAAGTATAAATATCTCTTTAATTTGACCTGAATATGAACTACTTTTAAGTGTGTGCTCAATCACACATGTGAATGAAGTAATACTGTATTGAATTCATGTGATTTACGCAGTAATAAACCTTCGCCCTATTTAATATCATTACATCGGCAGGAACATTTGAAAGCCACTTATTACAATACTAAGACTATACCTAGGCTACGATACTTTTTGTGAATATCTTCACCTATTTAATGCAAGTTTTTAAAATCAACACGGGCCCATCTTACGTTACCTTAGCTGTGAAATATCTTTAGGTCTAGTTACGGCTAATCACGACCAACATTTGAAGCAGAAGCTTATTGAATGTGGTCATTTATTTAAGGGAAATTTACAAAATGACACAAGGATATAAAAGTTTCAATAAAAAAAAGTACTTTGACTGTGAATGAAATATCATTAATAATCAGACACTTTTCAGTTTATTTAAACGTCCCAAGTCAGCACTGTAGGCAGGAGTCCTTATTTCAAGCACATTTTACTATACCAGGTTACCAAAAGCTCTCTAGAAAGCAGTTAAGACCAAACACACGTCCAAGAGTTTAGAAATTCACGCCGTGCTTCTAACGTCGAGCAAAATACTTTGGAAAAGGAGATGACATCAATGCAAGGTACTACTCTGACACCCTAAAGCTTCACCCCAGCCAACAGGTGTCCGATCGGACTGCTGTCACATTCCCCTGCATTGACGAATTAGCACAGGAAGCAGGCCTATCAAGGTATAGGTTTCTGAAGGATATACGAATGGTATTAAGTTCACCTTAGATACCAAAAGTACCATTCAAATACCTCTCCTTGTGGGACTCCAACCTGACCTTTGCATTGAACTAAAACATCTGTGCATTGTAAAGTTGTTTCCTGTGTGTTCTGTGAATCAAAAGGCTTAAAAATATTAAAAACTCATCTTTTTTAATCGTTTTTCTTTGTGCAAATAGCCATTTCTAGTCTCTGGTTATACTTAATCATTTTAACCCTTCAAAGACATATTTTTGACATAACTACTCTGACACACCAATATATTCCAAGATACGACTCACATTATTTAAAACCACATTCACCAGCAAATATGGATTCTATTAATGCAAGTAAATCCTTACTACTGCACATATTTTTGCAGTACACAGGCCTAAAATCTTCATCTTCTCCCCCACAGATAAGAACCATTTTCTCTGAGCTTGCAGACTTATGAATGAGCTCCACAGAATTTAAATTAGCAAACCAACCAAGGAACATGCTTTTGAAGGACAGAAATAGGAGAATTACATCATCCCAGAACTATAAGACAATATTTTAGTCACTATAATGAAGATCCAAGACTGAATTTGACAGGTGATTGTACAAAACTTTTCTCTTTCATTACTGGCTCTTCAGTACTAAGCCAATTACTCTTCCAATTTCTTGTACCAACTCCTGACTAAATGTATATAAATACATACATTTTTGTCATATGCATCACTGTCTAATTGTGCAAATGAATCTTTGTCTTATTCCTAACACATGAAAGTTTGGTTGGAATTCACCGCTGAATAACTTTCTAATAAAATGGCCATTAGATTGTTACCAAATTAAGTAAAACATTTTTTTCTATTCCATCAAGAAGTTGGACACCGAAAAGGACTGGAAAAAGTCAGAAACAATATACTGTTCAAGGAACATTGAAAAGAGACAGAAAATATATATAAAATGTTCAAGGAACGTTGAAAAAAAAACAGAAAATATATACTGTTCAAGGAACAGAGTCAATAGAACAGAGTCAATACTCATTCTGATGACAAGACTAAGTCAGCCACTAGTACTAACCAAAGTTCTGTCTTTCATAAACCAAAATTTACTACTGAAAAACCAAGTTCATTCACAAACCAACCACAAAAATGACAGGATAAGACATTTATCCACCAAATGGAGCACCAAACACCAATGAAACTTCCACAAACAAGCACAAACAACTTGGAAATTACAGAGGAACTGTTATGTATATAAAAATTTTATGACAGCCTCTTCAAAGCATGATCTTTCCTCTGGAGAACTTTGAAGCTCTTGCAATAAATGCTTTCCTTATTGTGAAAAAGAAACAGACCAGAGAGAGAGAGAGAGAGAGAGAGAGAGAGAGAGAGAGAGAGAGAGAGAGAGAGAGAGAGAGAGAGAGAGAGAGAGAGAGAGAGAGAATTACAAATCAAACTGAAGGAAGAGACCAAAACAATCCAATAATTATGACTGAATACAACACAGTCTTGGCAACTGTATACGACTCATGAACAAGAGTAACACCTTATCAACTTGCATCGCAAGCAAGTTCACTCTTATTTACGAAGTGACTGGGACAAAACAACCTCTTTAAACAGGGAAAACTTACATCATCTCTGAAAAACAAACAGGAAACAGAATTTCCCTGTAAGAGGTTATAACCATAGACCATCTTATCAGCTGACACCTCAATCACAAATTGCACTCAGCATCTAGACCTATGAAGTCTAATTTTAAAGCTGATGATGGCAAAATCCATAAGTAACGTTGCAGAAATGGCCTGAACGACTGACTTCCCACCTCCCACTGAATAAAAATGGATGCTACCAGAATCAGTAAGGATAGATTTACTGAGAGGTTCCCAAGAAATTGGGAAAATTAACACAAAGTAGGGTATGTCAAATTAACACAAAGTGGGGTACGTCTCACTAGATTTGGGAGGAATGGTGCCCATAAAAATGTGAAAGTGTTAACTTATTTTAACTAGATTTTGTCCACTTGCAAACTGAATTTAACAAAGCACGAAACTCCCAGACTGTTTACGCAATACAGCATGAAATCTATGATGGATTTACAAAGGAGTTAGAAGATGATGAACTTATTTCAGGTAGACTTTGGCCACTTTTAAACTGAATTTAACAATGAAGGGACTTCCAGATTGTTTACACAAGACAAGATGAAATCCATAATGAAGTATCTAATCCCTCATTCCAGGAAAGGTATATCTAACACAGGATTTATGACCATAAAAACCAAATAAAGGTACCTAGAATGCAACATTAAATCCCACATTCCAGGGACGCTAAATCTAGACAGGATTTAGTATCATAAACACAAGATAAATCCTTTAGACAAGAGAGAAAGAAATTTGAAACAGAATTACAGACTACAGCAAGAATAAATACCTCAGATTAGTTGGTCAATCCAGGGCAAATATATTTAAGTAAAGTAAATAAATTCTTAAAAATGGAGGGAGAGAATTCAGAATGGATTTAAGATATATAAGACATAAAATTTGTAAATCTTACACAATTAAAGTCAATTTTAAAACAGACTGAAGAAGACCACTTCAAACACGAACAAATTTCGTGTGAATTCAGGAATGGAGGACACAATCCTTCAAAATGGTGAATGGAAATAGGATTCCACCATAGAGGCAAGCTATTCTCACATCCTTCATAGGAGGCCAAAGTGCACTCTGCGCTGCCAAGACACTCTTGAGAGTTGTTGTGAAATTGTTGTTATTCCTTCAGATAGAAACAAGATAATACATTGGTCTATGAGTTTTGGATTGTACAAGGCAACACAAGAGGTACTAACAGCAGAACTGACTGAACAGCAAAATTGCTGTTCAAGAACTTCTAGGGGAAAAAATTAATGTCAGTAGATAAGTTGAGTAAATATTATTCTACCCAATACAGCATAATTATAACCTTTAGAGTTTCTGTACTGACAACAGCAGAAATGGACAGCAAAATTTCTGAACAAGAACTTTTAGGAAAAAATGGCAATCAGGAGATCATTTGAATAAATATTCTCCTAACTATAACCTTTAAAAAGCTTTCCTGACCTCAGTCCCTATTCTGAAGACCAATGAAGACCAACAATACAAGACAAAAAGACTCATCATGACATTTCAGTTGAAATATACCATATAACACCTTGTCGAACTGGTAAAGTTAGCTGATAATGGCATAATTACTGATTAAGCATCTCATTAACTCTGTATGGTCTCAAAATGTCCCTGATTTCAACCGATAACGACACAATTATTGACCGTCTCAGTATTCCTGAATGGTATCAAAATGGCCCTGATTTCAACCGAGATTGTGACAATTATTGACTGTCTCAGTAACCCTGTATGGTCTGAAAATTGTCCCTGATTTCAACCAATAACGACACAATTATTAACTGTCTCAGTAACCCTGTATGGTCTGAAAATTGTCCCTGATTTCAACCAATAACGACACAATTATTAACTGTCTCAGTAACCCTGTATGGTCTGAAAATTGTCCCTGATTTCAACCAATAACGACACAATTATTAACTGTCTCAGTAACCCTGTATGGTCTGAAAATTGTCCCTGATTTCAACCAATAACGACACAATTATTAACTGTCTCAGTAACCCTGTATGGTCTGAAAATTGTCCCTGATTTCAACCAATAACGACACAATTATTAACTGTCTCAGTAACCCTGTATGGTCTGAAAATTGTCCCTGATTTCAACCAATAACGACACAATTATTAACTGTCTCAGTAACCCTGTATGGTCTGAAAATTGTCCCTGATTTCAACCAATAACGACACAATTATTAACTGTCTCAGTAACCCTGTATGGTCTGAAAATTGTCCCTGATTTCAACCAATAACGACACAATTATTAACTGTCTCAGTAACCCTGTATGGTCTGAAAATTGTCCCTGATTTCAACCAATAACGACACAATTATTAACTGTCTCAGTAACCCTGTATGGTCTGAAAATTGTCCCTGATTTCAACCAATAACGACACAATTATTAACTGTCTCAGTAACCCTGTATGGTCTGAAAATTGTCCCTGATTTCAACCAATAACGACACAATTATTAACTGTCTCAGTAACCCTGTATGGTCTGAAAATTGTCCCTGATTTCAACCAATAACGACACAATTATTAACTGTCTCAGTAACCCTGTATGGTCTGAAAATTGTCCCTGATTTCAACCAATAACGACACAATTATTAACTGTCTCAGTAACCCTGTATGGTCTGAAAATTGTCCCTGATTTCAACCAATAACGACACAATTATTAACTGTCTCAGTAACCCTGTATGGTCTGAAAATTGTCCCTGATTTCAACCAATAACGACACAATTATTAACTGTCTCAGTAACCCTGTATGGTCTGAAAATTGTCCCTGATTTCAACCAATAACGACACAATTATTAACTGTCTCAGTAACCCTGTATGGTCTGAAAATTGTCCCTGATTTCAACCAATAACGACACAATTATTAACTGTCTCAGTAACCCTGTATGGTCTGAAAATTGTCCCTGATTTCAACCAATAACGACACAATTATTAACTGTCTCAGTAACCCTGTATGGTCTGAAAATTGTCCCTGATTTCAACCAATAACGACACAATTATTAACTGTCTCAGTAACCCTGTATGGTCTGAAAATTGTCCCTGATTTCAACCAATAACGACACAATTATTAACTGTCTCAGTAACCCTGTATGGTCTGAAAATTGTCCCTGATTTCAACCAATAACGACACAATTATTAACTGTCTCAGTAACCCTGTATGGTCTGAAAATTGTCCCTGATTTCAACCAATAACGACACAATTATTAACTGTCTCAGTAACCCTGTATGGTCTGAAAATTGTCCCTGATTTCAACCAATAACGACACAATTATTAACTGTCTCAGTAACCCTGTATGGTCTGAAAATTGTCCCTGATTTCAACCAATAACGACACAATTATTAACTGTCTCAGTAACCCTGTATGGTCTGAAAATTGTCCCTGATTTCAACCAATAACGACACAATTATTAACTGTCTCAGTAACCCTGTATGGTCTGAAAATTGTCCCTGATTTCAACCAATAACGACACAATTATTAACTGTCTCAGTAACCCTGTATGGTCTGAAAATTGTCCCTGATTTCAACCAATAACGACACAATTATTAACTGTCTCAGTAACCCTGTATGGTCTGAAAATTGTCCCTGATTTCAACCAATAACGACACAATTATTAACTGTCTCAGTAACCCTGTATGGTCTGAAAATTGTCCCTGATTTCAACCAATAACGACACAATTATTAACTGTCTCAGTAACCCTGTATGGTCTGAAAATTGTCCCTGATTTCAACCAATAACGACACAATTATTAACTGTCTCAGTAACCCTGTATGGTCTGAAAATTGTCCCTGATTTCAACCAATAACGACACAATTATTAACTGTCTCAGTAACCCTGTATGGTCTGAAAATTGTCCCTGATTTCAACCAATAACGACACAATTATTAACTGTCTCAGTAACCCTGTATGGTCTGAAAATTGTCCCTGATTTCAACCAATAACGACACAATTATTAACTGTCTCAGTAACCCTGTATGGTCTGAAAATTGTCCCTGATTTCAACCAATAACGACACAATTATTAACTGTCTCAGTAACCCTGTATGGTCTGAAAATTGTCCCTGATTTCAACCAATAACGACACAATTATTAACTGTCTCAGTAACCCTGTATGGTCTGAAAATTGTCCCTGATTTCAACCAATAACGACACAATTATTAACTGTCTCAGTAACCCTGTATGGTCTGAAAATTGTCCCTGATTTCAACCAATAACGACACAATTATTAACTGTCTCAGTAACCCTGTATGGTCTGAAAATTGTCCCTGATTTCAACCAATAACGACACAATTATTAACTGTCTCAGTAACCCTGTATGGTCTGAAAATTGTCCCTGATTTCAACCAATAACGACACAATTATTAACTGTCTCAGTAACCCTGTATGGTCTGAAAATTGTCCCTGATTTCAACCAATAACGACACAATTATTAACTGTCTCAGTAACCCTGTATGGTCTGAAAATTGTCCCTGATTTCAACCAATAACGACACAATTATTAACTGTCTCAGTAACCCTGTATGGTCTGAAAATTGTCCCTGATTTCAACCAATAACGACACAATTATTAACTGTCTCAGTAACCCTGTATGGTCTGAAAATTGTCCCTGATTTCAACCAATAACGACACAATTATTAACTGTCTCAGTAACCCTGTATGGTCTGAAAATTGTCCCTGATTTCAACCAATAACGACACAATTATTAACTGTCTCAGTAACCCTGTATGGTCTGAAAATTGTCCCTGATTTCAACCAATAACGACACAATTATTAACTGTCTCAGTAACCCTGTATGGTCTGAAAATTGTCCCTGATTTCAACCAATAACGACACAATTATTAACTGTCTCAGTAACCCTGTATGGTCTGAAAATTGTCCCTGATTTCAACCAATAACGACACAATTATTAACTGTCTCAGTAACCCTGTATGGTCTGAAAATTGTCCCTGATTTCAACCAATAACGACACAATTATTAACTGTCTCAGTAACCCTGTATGGTCTGAAAATTGTCCCTGATTTCAACCAATAACGACACAATTATTAACTGTCTCAGTAACCCTGTATGGTCTGAAAATTGTCCCTGATTTCAACCAATAACGACACAATTATTAACTGTCTCAGTAACCCTGTATGGTCTGAAAATTGTCCCTGATTTCAACCAATAACGACACAATTATTAACTGTCTCAGTAACCCTGTATGGTCTGAAAATTGTCCCTGATTTCAACCAATAACGACACAATTATTAACTGTCTCAGTAACCCTGTATGGTCTGAAAATTGTCCCTGATTTCAACCAATAACGACACAATTATTAACTGTCTCAGTAACCCTGTATGGTCTGAAAATTGTCCCTGATTTCAACCAATAACGACACAATTATTAACTGTCTCAGTAACCCTGTATGGTCTGAAAATTGTCCCTGATTTCAACCAATAACGACACAATTATTAACTGTCTCAGTAACCCTGTATGGTCTGAAAATTGTCCCTGATTTCAACCGATGACGACACAATTATTGACTGTCTCAGTAACCCCATATGGTATCAAAATGCCCAATTTTAAACCAAAACAACGACTATGAAGTGTTTTTTTTTAATCCTTCAGCATTGGATTAGAACCAACACTTCGTAAGATATTAGTAATGGATGAAAATCTGACAATTCGTTTCACTTCTTGGTGAGAAATGTCTCAAGTTCTTTTAGACTCTTGGAAAGAGTCCTAAGTTTGGATAGGGTCTTAGAAAATGTCTTGAGTTCTGGTAAGTTTTTGGAAATTGTCTTAACTTCTGATAAGTTCTTGAAAAATGTCCTGGGAAAATGTCTCAAGTTCTGATAGGTTCCTGAAAAATGTTTCTAGTTATGATAGGGTCTTAGACAATGTCTTAAGATCTGATAAGTTCTTGGAAAAAGCCTCAAGTTCTGATAAGTTCTTGGAAAACATCTCAAGTTCTGATGAAAAATGTCTTAAGTTCTGATAAGTTCTTGGAAAACATCTCAAGTTCTAATGAAAAATGTCCTAAGTTCGGATAACTTCTTGGAAAACATCTCAAGTACTGATGAAAAATGTCTTAAGTTCGGATAACTTCTTGCAAAATGTCTCAAGTTCTGATGAAAAATGTCTTAAGTTCTGATAAGTCCCTGGAAAATGTCTGAAGTTCTGCTGAAAAATGTCTGAAGTTCTGCTATGTTCTTGAAAAAATATCAAATGTTCTGATATGGTCTTGGAAAATCTCTCAAGTTCTGCCAGGTTCTAAAAAGTTATAGCTGTCACCTCAAAAATATTCAAGCACTGTATATGTAAAGTGTCTAACACTAATACCTTTTGTAAAATGGATGGAATGTGAGATACTTATCATCTTAAAATTCTTTGATGAAGACTTGTGGTCAGGTCTTTCAATCCTAACAGATTTCCGTGATTGTAATAACCACAATTATCCATTCTTCATGTTAAGTTTTTTCTCTCTGAGATAAGACATAGACTGAATCCTTTTAATCTCTCCTGCCTTGTAGATTTTTATTGATTTAGTTCCCATCTTCTTCCATGACTTTCCATCTATCTAGGCCTACTACCTTTTTCAAAGACTTTTCTGGCTCTGGTCCCTAGTCACTTAGCAGTCTAAACCTCTCTAACTTTATATTTATTTTCATATCTTTTTTTATGCACAAACCCTTCAGCTGAGCCTACAGGTCTAGTAATATGACTCAGTGGCTTATTCTGAATTACTTTCTAATTATAATAATTAAAGCATGAACATCTGTGGTACTAATTATAATTTGGTAGTCCAACCTGGATGACAATTTGACTTCAAATTTATTGCTATCGTATCAATCCCAATTCAGCCTATGTTAGAGAAAAAATAAAGATTTTCTCATTTCCTGATTCATAAAATCTGTAGCTCTAAGAACCTCAAGATAATGTCGGATATATCGTCATGAAATTCTTCTCATTACCAACTTTATGCGACTTAAAACCAGCTGAGATTCATAGGGAATGTCTAAAATCAGCTGGAATTCAAAAACTCTTGTGCTGTAAAGTCCAAACTACAACAGCAAATGAGACTAAATAAGTTTTCCTGACTTCTCTTACGAAGACATCATGAAAACTCAGTCGTCATTCCATGATTTGGATTAGGGAATACCCTTGCCTACAGGCTTCCAAAGTACGCTTTATTTTTTGACAAAACCAAGGAACAACTCAGTTTCAACTTGAGTGTCCGAACACTTAAGTCTGTCAGTCTGTCAGGTTTAAACAGGGAACAACAAGTTTCCAAGAGCACCAGGCTTTCATTTAAAAGTCTGGACACCGGTCAGTCTTAAACTAGGAGTAGCAAAGCCTGCACGAAAAGGACAACCTTAAAAAGCCCAAACTACAAAGAGAGCTTCGCTTAACACAAACACTGTCACTCACTACGGCTAAACGTCAACAACAGGAGGAAATGGAATACTGAAGACAAATTAATAAGACTCAGGAATCGGAGACCACAACACTTGGATAGAATCAGAACTTCCCAGAGACCGACATTCCAGCGAACATTTTTTGTAGAGAACAACAAGTCAGGTTTTGAAAAGTCCACCTGTGCACATCACTGACTTACAAATTTCAACTCCCATCTTCAGAAACATCAACGCACACCAGTGACAACGATATATAAATAAAGCTTTTTGTGACGTTTATACAGATTCATGACAATAGTATCTATATATAAATATTTTCCTCTATTCAAGACAGCGAATTTTAACTAGTTTTGGTACAGGAACCACATGAATCTATTTCAGATAACGGCCATCTCGCTCAAACCTTTTGACTCGGATTAGCAGGAAGTGACAATACATGCACAGACAATTTTAATCAAATGAAAAGGTTGCTGCACCACTTCTTGGTGAAATGATGCAACCAGTTGCTTGTTCACTCTTCTTCGGACAGTCGCACAACGAGAAACAAGACGTGCAAAAAACTTGGACATGTATGAGGTGATACTGGGTCCCCTTCTAGAAAGTTTTTGGTAGCCTGAGTATAAGAAAGTGTTCCAAAACTCTTCCTTTCCTTAATGGGACAATGGTACAATTATAAACTGAAAAAGCCCTTAAAATTAATTATATTAACATTCACACTCTTTTGCTTTTCAATGTTCCTACAGATGCAATGGTGTAAATATTTTAAAAGTTAATTACTCCAGTCTCATCACAATTCAATACAGTACTATGAAATTCTTCAAGTCTAATTGAGCACACATTCAAATTTTTCAACTTCAGATCAAATGAATAAAGACATATTACAAAAAATACAGAAATATTTCCTTGTAATCAATTTATTTAGTTATAAATGCAGGTACAATTACCAGACAAGGTATATTTGGAATAAATTCATACTTTAGTGAGTCATGCATCTTAGCAGCAGAATGTACCAAGTTTATCCAAATACTTTTATTCTCAAAACTGTGTGGAAGATCTTTGGCTAATTATTTAACTTATCTGAATATTCCATATTCATAAAAATGAGACTTACCATCTTGTTTATGCATTCACTAAAGAAATCAGATTACATAGCAAAAACTAATTAAACCTCTGTAAAACATCCGATATAAAGAGGAAGTCTTTTACTCTACATGGTAGAGTTACTTAAGTTCTTTACTTATGTTTTTAAAAAATACTCTTCATGTACAGGACTATTACATGACTGTCAGAATGCAAGTGCGGAACCAATTTGGCGACAAAAGTTCTTCAAAGAGACTGAGAAATATCATTGCTAAAAATAGTCTTAGTTTACTGAAAGAGTCTTAAAAAATCTTAATCCATTTGTTCGCTCACCGGTCATCATACAAAAAGGCAGCTTTGCTCAAAATTAGCCAAGAAAAACTTTAAAATTTTAAGAACTTGCCAAGTTACAACTGTGACTCAAGTTTTACATCAAGTTCTCCTGTGTCCAAAATTATCTTTGGTTCCTTGACAAAACACCTTTGAAAATTACAGACCAATCTAAGTAACAACACACTTTACAAGCGGGACACAAAAATGTAAAAAACACAGTCTTAAGTTGCAGCCATCTCTACAGTCTTATGAAACTGCTTTTATAGACCTATTCCAGTCAATATCAACCAACTAGAAGACTGTTCCAGGTGACAAAATGCTTCCAGCAACCAAAGAGCTGTCAAGTACAATTAACATTTCCATTCAGAGAAAACTGACACTAAACCACAATTATCATTCTGGGCTTTTTGGCTCCTATAGGCCTAAGGCATCTGGTAACAGGGCAATGGCTTAAAAGACTCAATTATTACCAGTGCAAGTCTTACAAGACCAGCCCCTTTGGGTGTTGGCACGCAGGCCTTTATTTTTAAAACATTTCCAGTTCAACTAAACTACGTCTGGAAGAGAACTTCAACATTACAATTATTACTAAATTATTAACAGCAATGTCAACTTTACAATGTGGATTTCCTTTTGGCATAAGTATGGGACCACATTCAACCCTGTGGCAAGATTCTTTTGAATCTTAAATTATTCTTTATGTATTCATCCTTCTGACAATATGGCGTAGGTCTTCACATGATAAAAAATTTCCTTTCCTTTTGAATTCTCTTAAAACCTGATATATTAATACTTTGATATATTAAACCCTCAACTAAACTGTATCACTTCGATCAAACTCCAGGATTTAAATTAAGAATTATATGTTTTTCTATATACCTTGATTTAAAGTAGTTCATTTACCTTTACTGTTCCTATTAAACCTATGAAAATTGTCTACCCGAGATATTTAAAAAAAAAATTACTCTGAGGTTGGAATGTAAATAATAGTCTTCAGACCAACCTTCATAATGTTACCTAACCCTACCTAATTTATCATTACAGTTTGTATTGTATTTTGTATGTTCTAACCCTAAATTTCTATAAAAATCAAGTAAAAATACATAAAATTTCCATAAAAATCGAGTAGAAATATATATTTTAAAAATATACCTTCATAATCCTTACCTCATTTATCAATAGTTTGTACTGTATTTTGTATATTGCATACCAAATTTCTATAAAAAAATAAAGTAAAAATATATATCTAAAAATATCTACCAATTACACACCTTAAGTCACTGTATTACTGTATCAATGCAAAGTCCTATGCTAAGCCCTCCTCGATAATCTGTAACTACAAAAGAATTCTTGCTCAAGAATTAAATATGGAAGCCCACATTTATGTCAAAAGAATTTCTGGTGACAGAGCAAAGCTAACTTAAGGCTTATAAAAAGTTCTATTTAACAATAACCAAATTACATACAGGAAACCTTTTTCAAATGTACAACAACCGTATTTATAAATCACCTCAGAGATGTACCATAGTGCAGTAATGGCCAAATTCATTTACAGTAAAGACTTTCAAACTATTTATCATTTCAGAAAATAAGTTGCTGATAAACCTAAGTGTTCTAAACATAAAATACAGCTCTACTGTGCAAGAAATAAAACAGAACTTAAAGAGTTGCAGGCCAGAAGTTTTGCAAACTAAATTCATATGCTGGAAATATTTCAATAATGTCTACAAACTTTTCACTGGTGTTATAAGTTATGGACAAGTCCAAATTACATTTAATTGTAAGAAACAGACCATTCAGTTTAAAAGTAAAGCTGTCTACTTGGTTAGCCTGACCTAAAATTGTATGAAGGCCTACGTAGTATACTTTTTGAACTACAACAGAAAACTTTTCTTGATTCATATTAAAAGAAACACCTTAAATTGACTGAAACAGCCAACCCATACCCACCTACACATGAACACATCCATTACAAGTACTTTTTCTGAATTAATTCAAAGATTTGGCCATTGCTGCAATATGCTATTATACTAAACTCCTCTATGGCACTAACAGGCAGAACACATATTGGTAATACTTATGTTAAATATTTTTTTTTCTTTCAAAAAATGAGTAGGAGAACTTTCACGACACAAAACTGTCTTTCTTCAAGTTTGAAAAGGCTCTAAGAGTGAGCTGTTTAAACCACAAAATCTACCTATGAACATGAAATGCTAACAACTAACCAAACAGCCTTATTGAAAATGGACTAATGATGATACAAAATGCATTTTACTTGGCTATCCAACTTCTCCAACTCTTCTGTTACTCAAATTTAATATAATTTTTAAATTAATTTATCAGAAGCACTTTCAAAAACCTACATATTTTTAGTCAACAGTCTGGTTCAAATATTCCTATAATAACGACATAAAAAACTGACATTTGAAAGTGACATTCTTCTACAGATGTGTCTTGTTAGCTTAGAAGATCCTCCCTTCATGATTTTAAGAATTTCAACAAAAGCCTTCAAAAAATAAATGTAAAAACCGGTACCACTGCTGCACTTAACAAAGAATAATTCTTTAAACAATCAGAATGTGTTCTGCCTGTTAAAATTTAATTTACAAAATAAATATAACATAAAATCGACAGTAAGTTTACAGAATGCCAGTGAGCTTTACAGGGCAAATAATCTATTGTCTTGAACAAATCCTAAGAACAAGTAATGCAAGAATCTCTGTATGCATTAGACCTAATGAAAATCTTACCCCTATATCTAATTTCTAAAATTGCAACATTAAACCAGCTAACATTGAAATATTAAATTGGCTAACATTGTAACATTAAACTGGCTAACACTGTAATATTAAACTGGAAAATAAACGAGTGATTGCATTATAGAAAATGCTATGAGCCAAAGCAAGTTTGAAATTCAATGCACAAGGTGTGACACTGATACATTTTGAATGTTTTTACAATGAACTGCTATCAGGAAATATAGTATAATTAATATATTTAATATGAATTACAAGAAAGCTTTCTCACTGAAATTGAATCTAAATTGTGGTTGCAAAATCTGAAATCTGATTCATGCCGGAAAGTCAACTGAACTTTAAATTTGAAAAACACGCAGGAATGGTAGTCTATCAATAAATGAGATCTGTTTGGTTGTTTTTCACAATCAAAATGTGGAAAAAAAGATGAATAAACTCATTAATAACTAAAAAACTATGGTTTTACAATGCCTTAATACCATATATCACAAGACAAGCTTAAATGCAATTTGTTTTTTGACTGTTTTTGCTAATTCTTGTGTGACTGTTCAAATGATATGCCTATAACTCCTTCAAATTCTTTGTAATACATGCAATGTTGCTATTTTCAATCTCCTTAATCATTTCACTTTCTAAGATATATGTTAAAACACTAAAATATGATTTAAGATTTAAGATATTTCAAAACAAAAGACTGACAATAATTACGCATGTTTCTTTCACAGCCAACCTGAGCCTCATATAAACCAGATAACTTCTTCTTGAAAGTTAAAATACAGAATCTGCTACAATAATAATAATAATAATAATAATAATAATAATAATAATAATAATAATAATAATAATAATGACTGATGACTACTGTTGCTTATCCAGCCAAGGTCTAACTTATGCAAGAGGAACTGACTGATTTACATAAAACCTCTAATAGAATAATGACTAAATTTTGCTAATGGTGTATTAAATATAATAATCTACGTTACTTGGATATCAAGTCATCGTTTAACAAACCCTGACCTATGTTAACACTACGCCAAAATCTTGGGGTGAACTGCAAGTGAATTATTTCTGGAAGTTTTGGCTGCAAGGCCAAGCACCGGTGCACTTTCCGCCAATCAGCACTTAGGAAATTGAAGAGATTTGGAGTTAGTGTGGTTGGACTAAAAAGAAGTGGGTGCAGCTAGGGGTCTAAGGGATGCCTCAAACAGCCTACAGTAATGCCTACAGTGCACCATGTGAGTGAACCTATTTATAAAAGCATATGATTTACAGTCTACAGGAAATACCTGTAACCCTAGGCACATAAATCATGCAAAAATTATTATACTTTTTTGCATTCCGTTACACGAATAAGCTCGCTGGCATCTGTACAACTTAAAATTATGAAAATTATTTAACAAATGATTTCACCATTACGTGACACAACTATACAATTATTTCAAAATTATCACAATTACTTGAAAAACAATTTCATTACAAAGCATAACACTTACGAAATTGTTTGAAACTTAAAATTATCATAGTGTAACAATTATAAAATTCTTTCAAAAAATGACATCAATTTTACAAAAAATCCACATACAATCGCACTGTTCCTTCCATTCAAATCAACTAGACAATGTTTCATACATGTAAACAACATGTTCATCACAATCTTCATTGTTTAAGACACACTCTACTTCTGTTCAGCTACTTGATAATACTAATTTCCAATTTCTGATAAATACGTTTCTATCTAAAGAATGTGTACACTTTCATTCACAGACTCCTGCTCAATATTCTTACATAAAAAGAGTCCCATAAACATTCACTATTACGACATGAGGTGTTACAGGGTTATGAACCTATAACCTATAACCTACAACCTATGAATTTGTTTCTTACAGGGTCACTGAGAAGGGAAAAATATGGTCTGTACAAAGAAGCATTTTTTGAAGGCTATCTGAATATGACATTATCGAACGAAGCATCATTCAAGTTTCAGAAATTAACAAAAAATAAAAAATAAATATCTCAACTTGATACCCTTCTGACATTAGTTATTAGCTATTTAAGTATGCTTATTTTTGTATATGCCTGCCATATATCAATCTCTTAAAACTGACTTTCAAGTGTATAGTACAGGTTAGGAACTATGTAGAATTACTGTTAATTATCAGAAATCTACACAATATTCAATTGCAGCTGTAACGTAAGGTATCTGTTACTTAATGGACTCTGTTACTTGTCAGAAATCTAGACAATATTCAATTGCGGCTGTAATACATGGTCTTTATTACCTAACAAACTCTGCTACTTATCAGAAATCTAGACAATATTCAATTGCACGCTAAAATACAGGGTATTTGTTACTTAACAAACTCTGCTACTTATCAGAAATCTAGACATTATCCAAGTGCAGGCTACAATAGTTGAGGTTTCAAGACTCGGATACTGAGAAGGGAAGGAAAAATGAATAATGAGCAAGTGAATAAACCTATCAATCAATACCGAAGTACTATCAAAGATCATATACTCTCATAGAGTCAAACATTCACTGTACAACATTAAAAAAAACACTTACATGTTCCAAGGTACCTATTAAGCCAAAACTATCACACAGGTACACAGGTACCTTTGAAAAATCATCTTAAAACTGAAAAAAAACTACACAAATACACCCCACAACACAAGATGTTGTCATTATACTTTGCTGGAAAGCAGTAACAAGAAATGTATGTATAATTCTATTACATTCTGAAGACGTGATGGGAAGGTAGGTGGGTGGGTGGTGTTAAGAGCAAATTCGATGCGTCTCAGATTTTAAATGATGCTGGCCTTATGCCAGAATGAGCTCTTGTTCCTTGGGCCAGAGTTTTCAAATGATAATTCTTCAGTGTAAGCTGGGCTTTGTACAAATTCCAAAATCTGCAAAAAAATCAAGGTTTTAGTAATGGCATCGAAAACATTCACAAATCATTCAGACAAGGAAAAACTTGGACACATTTACTAACCTTATTCTCAACTTTTACACAACAAGTTGTTAAAATTGTTATAAATTTAATATCTTCACTAACATCTTGAGTCACCCGTTTCATGTTTAACTTCACAATTCTTAAGTTTTTGCCTACAGTAACCCACATAAAATTGTACCACCTGGCCATCTAATTTTTAAAGCACTGCCTTGTTCCAAATTCCACCTCTTGTTTAAATTATTACCATTATTAAGAAGACGAAACCTATTCATACGGAACAAGCCCACAGGGGCCACTGACTTGAAATTCAAGCTTCCAAAGTACAGTATATATTATATGGTGTTCATTAGGAAGAAGTAAGAGGAGGTAAAGGGATCTTACTGGCTAAGAAAGAATAAATAAATGAATACATTAACAGATAGGTAAAACGTATTGAAATGCAAGGAGAATGCTACTAAGGCAGGAATGCATTGCATCTTTGCTTGAACTTCGAAAGTTCCAATTGCACAACATCCTCCGGTAGGCTGCTCCACAGTCCAATGGTGTGAGAAATAAAGCCACTCTGGAACTGAGAAGTTCTACAGTGAGGAACATTTGCTGCAAATATGGTTGCTCACAGCAGGAAAAGGGGATTCATGATCAGTCGTGAATGTGACAGATCTCTGTTAAAATACAACTTACAAAAAAATGACAAACAAGAGACCATCAGTCAATGGTCCACATCATAACTGCTAATAATAAGAAGGAATTCTTCATGTGAGCCCTAAGAGAGTTCAGGCATTGGATGTCTACCTGGTCATTCCTACAAGTCTTACATAACCTACACTACAACACTGCAGATAAATTTCTCAGACTCTTTGACGGATGCTGTTGCTCCTAGTAAGTTTAAACTCTGACACTCTGTAATTCACTGGTGTCTTTGGGAGTAAGGTTAGCAAGTTCATGGCATTCTGGGATGTATTTTTAGATAATACTCATAACAATAATACCGAAACTTACAATAGATCTATCACAGCAAAGAGGAAATCAAATAAAATACAAGTAAACTAGGCTTCTGTACCAGGAAAACCTACGAAATCAATGAAAACATGAATGACAGAGATGTCTGCTCAGAAACTAGAGGAAAACTGACATAATAACAAAACTTACATTAGATCTGCCAGAGCAAAGAGGAAATTAAATAAAATACAAATAAAAGGACAAATTTTAAATAAATTTGCATTTTCTATAACTAACAAACCTTCGATCTTAACGTAAGGATAAATTCTCTGGTGTTGGCTGGAGTCTGGTTAAAAACAACCTGACAAAGCCAAGTGCCAGCCTTCAAAATCCTTTGAACAGACAAGTTCTTTTTGAATGCCAAACAAACGCCTAGACCTCTAACATCATGTGCTCTTGTATGCACTGTGTTAGGACTGGTGCATGAAGTCGAACTATAAGCTTGTCTGATAGTTTCACGAAGCCAAGAGTGATCGTATTCTTGGACATTTCTTTCTTGTTCCAGCCAGTGCTAAGGAAAAGTCTTCGGAACCCCGGTCTGAGATGATGAGCCCTTTTCAGATAACAGAGTAGAGCTCTGACAGGGAAAAGGAGCAATTCGTCCAGATCATTGTCAAGAAAGTTATTAAGAGACAGTATGGAAAAGGATTCAAATCTGTCATCATGAGAAGAGGGGTTCTGGGTCTTAACCACAAAAGTTAGAAGTATCCAGTACCATCATACAGACATATCTCAATTACTATCAAACATTATTTGAGACTTGTCGGTATGCGTTTCAATACCAAAAAAATTGGTTCGTCAGAGAACACAATATTTACGTTTTATTACGCTAATCAGTAAATGAGGTAGCGAACGTATCCAAGTTTTTTACACTACTCAGCATAGGAAAATTAACCTTTACCAACACTGTTCGAAGTACACTGAGTACCATCATACAGACATAACTCAAATCCTGTCAAACATCAATTGAGACTTGCAAATAGCCACTTCATTATCATAAATACTGGTTCGGCAACAACCGCAATGTTTACGTTTCATTACATTAACCGGTAAAGGTGGTAGCCTGGTAAACTACACTAAGGGTAGTTAGCCAATTTGATTGTGAATTCGCTACTTTAGCAAATATGATAAATTTGAATCAGATCTTAAAAACAAACAATAAAATACTGATCCTGAAAGCTTTAGGCTTGAAGGTTACTAAAAATCAGCAATAATGCATCACTGAAATCCTGTCTCCGACCGGAATATTTAAAAACAGAGCTGACATCGACACCTGGTGTTGACTCGAGTGCCAGCAGAAACAGAATGAGGTTGTCTGCTAGTAGTTCCTGCACTATACTTCGAGGCATTACCCACTAATTTTTTTAATTTAAGCTGCCATGCAAGAAACTATAGGCCATGTAATTACTTGGTAATCACTAATATAAAACACTTAACTTCTTCTATAGAAAGCAGGCATTAATCTTATTGGTCAAAGTAATCGTAATGTATCTCAAAGATGCTATTAGCATTCATACTTAAGACATTAGAACATAATAAACAAATTGGTTTTACAATCATACAATCTTTTCAGTCAATATCAAGCTGAGAAATCATAAATAAATGACTTGTACTTCCAAAACTGCTCTACAAAATCCAGTGTATCAGTCAAGATGGTTCTTCATACAATGAAATTAATTAAAAAGTTCACTTATTCTGCATTGGGGTTTTTCAATGAAGTGATGATTCTTCTTCCTTTTGACAACAGACATCACTGGGACCAGTAGTCTATCCAGTGAGCTTATCTGTCACCTCTAGTGACTGGTTAAATATCTTCAGTGCCATTGTCACAAGCAAGTTGCAAGTTTGTGTAACTTACGCAGACCAACCTGAAATATAGAAGTAAAGATTGATGAAGGCACAATGCATTTACATATACTTCCAAAGACTTGATACTGTATTGCAAACAGATATAAAACCACGCAGGCTTTATACGAGAACAAAATCACCAAACTGCTTTCTTAAACCCCGTTCTGCATGATGCTGGCCCCATGGAAATTTATAGTACACAGAATTGTGAACCTACTAAAATGGTTTAAATCACTCTCAAATTTCATAGTTACAAACCATTACTTCATAACAGTCTTGATTTCACAACCTGGTGAAGGTTACATCACATGATCTTGACTACTTTAATAAAACATACTTCTTAATCAATCAGTAAGTTTTGCCAAACTTACTGTACTCCATTTTGCATACCTGGAGTCCACTAGTTAAAACTCAACCAGTCAGGAATTCATCAGCTTGAAATGACTGACTAATTGATTGTCTCCTGGGTTCCTATTATGATGAGAGCTGGCATCCACCCATGTAAATCATCCACGGAACGTGCTAAGTCACCTGCATGTCGATTGCAACCAACTCTCACCTCTTGTTGGGTGTTCCTTTGGAAAAATGTTGTCTCCACTTTTTAAACAGCTCTAGATTTTGTCAGATAGGTTTAAAAGACTTCTGTCACTTAAATCATGGTAGAATGAAATGTTCTAGCAAAACATCTAGCATGCGAAGACAAAATTGCAGGGCATGACACCTAACTGGTCTGGAAGTTTTATTTTTATGCCCCGGCAACCAGCCGTTGACAGGTAACCTTAGGTTTCCTTAGCTCTAACTGTAGTTAGCTATGGTCTAAGTTTGGGAGACCAACCCCCATAAAAAGAGTAAAAATTCAAGTCTCAAAAGACCTCGAAATCAACGATAGTTTTCAATACAGGCATGACTGAACAGAGCTCTAAACATGGCAATGATTATCTTGGCAGGAACACAAAAACTTTCCCCACTCATTTATTCTCCACTTCAAAACACATAAGACTGAGGATTACTACATCGCATATCCTGACACTAAAACAACACAGAAATGATAAAACATGCTGACTATATTCCAAGTAGACAGTGAAGATAGGAGAACTGGAAAAAAGCTTGGTTAACATTCACGGCCTCCTTGGGGCTTAAAAAAGTTCAGTGCAATGTTTGTGATGTGGTAAGTTATGGTGCCTCCATCTTGGGATGTGGATACACATACACAAGAGACTGACTCACTTTCTGGTCAAAGGAAATGACTTAAATATGGTTAATGTCGTCCACTTCAGCACTATAGAATTGACAAAATATGAGATGTATATTGCATGAATGCAAGATGAGTAGACAGTATGGGCACAGAAGTACTTATTTCAGTCCTGAGCACATGGTTCCTCCCAAAGAGCAATACCCTCCGCTGATCACACCTTTCTGGGGCGGCTAAATGGCGTTATGCTGAAAACCAGGGAAGACGAGTGGCTAAGGAGTGCATGGGAAGAAGGTCTGATGAAAGTAGACAAAGACCCAGAAATATGTAGAGACAGGAGAATGAAAAACAAAACAAGGGAATGGCACAGCAAACCAATGCACACACAGTACATGAGAGAGACTAAAGAACTGGCAAGCAATGAAACATGGCAATGGCAGAGGGGAGAACTCAAGAAAGGAAACAGAAGGAATGCTAACAGTGGCACAAGATCAGGCCCTAAGAACCAGATATATCCAAAGAACAGTAGATGGAAATAACATCTCACCCATAAGCAGGAAGTGCAGTATGAAAGAAAGGACCATAAACCACATGGCAAATGAACGTCTGGCACTTGCACAGAACCAGTACAAAAAGAGGGGTGATTCAGCTAGGCTACAAAAGCCCTCCACTGGAGCCTGTGCAATAACCACCAATTAGTTTGCAGTAATGAGTGGTATGAACACCACCCTGAGGGAGTGATAGAAAATGATCAGGGAAAGATCCTCTGGGACTATGGTATCAGAACAGATAGGGTGATACGTGCTAATAGACCAGACTTGACGTTGACTGACAAAATCCAGAAGAAAGTATCACTTACTGATGTTGCAGTACCATGGAATAGCAGAGTAGAAGAGAAAGAAGGAAAAAATTGATAAGTATCAAGACCTAAAAATAGAAATAAGAAGGATATGGGATATGCCCACGGAATTTGTATCTGTAACCATAGGAACACTAGGCACGATCCCAAGATCCCTGAAAAGGAACCTGGAAAAACTAGATGCCAAAGTAGCTCCAGGAACCATGCACAAGAGCATGCTAAGAAACAGCACACATAGTGAGAGAAGTGATGGATGCAACCCGGAACCCCACACTGTAAATACCACCCAGTCAAACAGGACAACTGAGATAAAAAAATAATGATAATAATAATACTGTAATCCCGACATCAAGCTGTGTGGTTAGTATACACAGATCATAGTTTTGCATTTGATATACTAATCAACATGAGTGTTGGACACTTGAATCTAACAGGCCTATCCCACAATGACACGTTCAACACAAAATCCAAAACACTATTTTGAAACAAACTGCTAGGCAGTGGGAATAGGCAGTTCATAATTAAAGCCCTTACATTTACTTATATTCATAACCACTTCAGAGGCTGTGAGCTAAAGATTTTCACAATCATAGGCCCTCTATTCTTGAAATTTCCTGAAACTTGTTTATTTGTTACTTAGGGTATTGCTATTCACTACTAGGATGGTGATAGTTTAATCTAAATCAATGGAAAATGTAATCTGGTTCTCATGTAACAGAATCAGAGCTGTCTGAAGGCATGAACATTTTTATGTCTGTGTCTGCTACAACTGAAGACAAATCAGGACCAACCCTTGTCTCAATCCTACATCTGACGAGACAACCTCGACAATCTTAGCTTTTGATTACGCATACAAGCTGTTACTATCATGCCTATTCTTAATATACAGTAGCACCTCAATTTAACACACACTTTGGAGACTTGGCCTTCTGAAAAAAGTAACAAGGTCCATGAAGTAACAAAGATCCTATATTACAGCTTGCACTTGAAATTTTCTAGATCTCTTATAACTAACAGATATTCCACATAGTTCCTAACCTAACCCAGTCTGTATTTTACACCTCAGATATATCTAAAAAATATAAGTCTGAAATGGTAGCATAGGGAAAAATAATTGTAATGTAGTAGCCATAAGTACATGAGTCCACTAAAGAGGTCCATTAAATTGAGGTGTTACTATTAACTTTATTATAATTAAAATTCCATTTCATGCTAGTTAAGAGAGAGACAGTGGCTGTCATCACTGTTTAGCAATAATGGAATGCTGAAGCAGAAAGACCCAGTTCTTATCTTGCAAGAATCTGATACCAAGTGCCAGTCACAGTACATGTATTTCATGATGTGTTTTACTGCACTGTACGATGGAATATAAACAAAAATGGAATATAAAATTTAGGGCTAGGGCCAAGAGCTGAGATCTATGAAATCATTCAAGCCTGAATGGAAAATTGAAAGTAAAAACTTTTGACAGGAGTAACCGGAGGAAAACCTAGCAGTTGCAATATGCAACAATTGTTAAGAGATGGTGGAAAGTAAGGTGGAAGACAGAGAATATTAGGTACTGCAAAAGGAATGAAAGGGGTTGCAGCTAGGGGTCGGAGGGACACTGAAATGAACTCAAAAGTAATGCCTACAGTGCATTGCGTGAGGTGCACTGACTGCACTAGGAGGGTACTGCACTGTAGGTATCGCAACCTTACCTAACGCAAGACAATACAGATATCACATCACCCTCAAGACAGTTGTTAAAACTTCAAAAGGATAAAAATAGTTTAACTGTTATGAATACAGTTTCTGATACAAACTTAGAGCAATTAAAAACCCTTCATCATTCATGTAATATGTACCTGTATCTTCAAGCTTTACAAAATAATTTTCATTGCTGAAAATATAACTCCACTACTGCACCAATGATATATGAGTACCAGCAAGCCGTGCAGTTTCGAAATACATATACCATACAACCCTTGAGATTCTATGTTTAATACATGACCAGTAATAGTTTTCACCACATGAATTTAACATCACAGTTGGTATAGTCAGGCAAAACTTGGAAAATCCAAAACCTTTTTTTCGAAAAGCATCGGCTCATAGGCTAAATAAAAAATAACCTTGGTAAATATAAAGGTGACGGCCACAAGAAAATATCATTTTTTAATACAATTTTTAGGCTAAACAATATATAAAAAGTGCACAGGTGAGATAAGTTGAAAAATTGACAGAGATAATGAGAAATTTGCCATATTTTCCCTATATTTTTATATTCATCTCCATGGAGCTAGTACTAAACACAGTGTCCCAAGGAGCTTCTACACTGTTGAACACCAGGCCCTAGGGGATTAATGCAAAAACATGAACGAAAGACGGCAAATGTTTCATCGCTCTGGTCAATTTTAAAATTATCTCACTTGTACTGCGTTCTTTGGAAGCCTGAATTTCAAGTCAATGGGCCCTGTGGGATTGTCCCATATAAATAGGGTTCATCTCAATAATAATAATTATAATAATAATAATAATAATAATAATAATAATAATAATAATAATAATAATTCTGTACACTCTTTTCTCCAATGTCTAGCCTAAGGGATAGTTGAGAAAGACAGACACAGGTTCTGCCAACCAGTCCTGGTCGTTTCGGCCGTAAGTCACTTTAGGCCGTAACATCCAAAACAATGTAAGACGTTATGTTTATGGTATTTACCGTTATTATTTCATGTTTTATGTACATCCCCAAGGGGCTGGTACTAAACACGGCGCCCATTTTGCACGTAAACGTGCTTACGGCCTAAATGACTTACGGCCGAAACGACCCGAATGCCTGCCAACTACAACCACCCCAACCTACCCTAGAATGCCGTGTCCTGGCCTAACAGGACCTTGCCTTCGAAACCTCACTTGGGAAGCCCTTCCCTGACCTGGCTATGGGGGCTTTGCCTCCCTCCCCTGGTCCCCCAGAAGTAACACTGAACATGGAAAATGCCTGCTGACTACCTAGATTGATATTTAGGGTACGGCTATACCCACAATACCCATCCCTGGATAACGTATGGGTCAGGTCACCCTCAAATACCTCGGACACCCCAAAGGGAATACCCTACAGGTGACACTGCACCTGATATTTTGCATTGTTTCACATAAGTTACGTTTACATGACGCTTTAAAATAAGTCTAAATGAAATAACGACGTAACGGGCGACACTTACGATCGTTATATGACGAAATAAAATGGCACAGGCGACGAAATAACTCGGTTGTCACGAAAGGAAAGGGTTGGTCTCACGTGGCGGCCGCCGGTTTGTTTACATTCTGACGTCAGCGACAACGAGCCTAAAATAAAATCCTAAAAAAATATGTAAAATCGTAATATAATTTATGAAATGTCATTGAATTATGTTCATTAAAATACTATAATTATTGATCATTATATTTAAGATTCATATTCTACATCGTATCTGTGGTATTAAATTTCAGATTCGTATTCTTCGTAATTCCCTTTAGGCTACTGACGTGTTTGAATTATTTTCGCAAGTATTTTAAATGTATTTAATGCTATACTTAATATTTATGTTCAATATCACATTCAACATATGTTTAAAAGGGATTATCTTCGCAATTAACTTTATGCTTGTCTGATTTACGAAATTTACGGGGTCTGCGACGCTATAGCTACCTATTGACAGCTGAAATAACTAAAATAACAAAAAAAAGTACAAAAAAAAGAACAAGAAATACTAATTGATAACTTTGTTTGTTTGCATAAACATTCAACCTTCGATTTTACGTAAATAACAACGAATTTCAAAAGTTTTATATAAGATATAGATTAACAAACCTATCTTGTTTTCTCTGGTCCTAAATATTGTTCTTTGCGTTTGCTAAAATTGCCAAATAAATTAATTTTAAAACAGAAGTTAAGCAACTATTAAACTTTTGGCTTCGTGCAATATATAACTATTGTCTAAGCTTTGACTGATTAGATAAATAAATATTATATTCAAATATTTCATGAAATATAAGAAAAAAAGAATATTTTTACTTCCATTTTTGTAAAAATCCATCATTATTGAAGCATTTTGGTTAAAACTAAGAAATAAAAAAGGTATTTTCCTATGAATGTCTGGTAAAACAAACTGACAGATGAACTTTGAAACCTGACGCAGATTTTAAAGTAAAACATTACGAATCGTTTTATCGATCATTAAATAGGTAATGCAGGATTGCTAACTGAATTAATTAATTATTCATAAGTGATAAATTAATTTGAAGCTAGACTTGACCTCAAAGAGATACTTTTGGGGATGATTTCTCGAGTCGTTCTATACAGCCTTATCTTGACATCATTTAGGGAGTGGAATTTATGAATGAATGACGTCACTACCCTGAAGATTACGTAACCGGTTACCATGGTAACCGAGGTTTGTAGGCCAATTCTAAAACAAAGTCTATAATTTTAATAGTAAAACTTATATAATAAAAGTTATATTTATATAGCACTATATCATAAAAAGTTATTTTTCTTATTAATTTATGAAAATATATGTTTAAATCACGAATTTATCAATAAAAATATAAATCTATGAGATCGCTACTCACTCCGTGTGGTTATACTGCTAAATTGTTGTCGGCTAATTTCAAAAAGAAAGCAGAAATTGGCAACATTTACTCAAATTTATTACAATTTACGTTCGATAAGTAGGTTATTTTAGCGATTTACATGAATATAGATTAAAAAACCTTTCTTTTTTTCTCTGGTCCTAAATATTATTCGTTGCGTTCGCTAAAATTGCCAAAAAAATTAATTTTAAAAAGATTTTTAAGCAACTATTAAACTTTTGGCTTTGAACAATATATAACTATTGTCTAAGCTTTGACTGATTAGCATAAATAAATATTATATTCAAATTTTTTACGACATATAAGAAAAAAAGAATATCTCTATTTCTATTTCTGTAAAAATCTATCATTATTGAAGTATTTTGATTAAAACTAAGAAATAAAAAAAGGTATTTTCCTATGAATGTCTGGTAAAACAAACTGACAGATGAACTTTGAAACCTGACGCAGATTTTAAAGTAAAACATAACGAATCGTTTTATCGATCATTAGATAGGCAATGCAGGATTACTGACTGAATTAATTAATTATTCATAAGGGATAAATTAATCTAAAGTTAGATTTGGCCTCAAGGAGTTACTTTTGGGGATGATTTCTCGAGTCGTTCTATAAAACCTTATCTTGACATCATTTAGGGAGTGGAATTTATGAATGAATGACGTCACTGCCCTGAAGATTACGTAACCGGTTACCATGGTAACCGAGGTTCGTAGGCGAATTTTAAAACAAAGTCTATTAGTTTTAAAGGTAAAACTTATATAATAAAATTTATATTTATATACTACTATATCATAATAAGTTATTTTTCTTAATAATTTATGAAAATATATGTTTAAATAACGAATCAATAAAAAATAATATAAATTTATGAGTTCGCTACTCACGCCGTGTGGTTATACTGCTAAATTGTTGTCTGCTCATTTCAAAAAGAAAGCAGAAATTGGCAACTTTCACTAAAATTTACTACAATTTACGTTCGATAAGTAAGTTATTTTAGTGATTTACATGAATATAGATTAACAAACCTTCTTTTGTTTTCTCTGGTTCTAAATATTATTCTTTGCATTCGCTAAAATTGCCAAAAAAATTAATTTTAAAAAGATTGTTAAGCAGCTATTCAACTTTTAGCTTTGAAGAGTATATAACTATTGTCTAAGCTTTAACTTATCAGTATAAATAAATATTATATTTAAACATTTTAAGACATATAAGAAAAAAAGAATATTTTTATTTCCATTTCTGTAAAAATCTATCATTATTGAAGTATTTTGATTAAAACTAATAAATAAAAAAAAGGTATTTTCCTATGAATGTCTGGTAAAACAAACTGACAGATGAACTTTGAAACCTGACGCAGATTTTAAAGTAAAACATGACGAATCGTTTTATCGATCATAAAATAGGCAAGACAGGATTGCTAACTGAATTAATTAATTATTCATAAGTCATAAGTTAATACAAAGTTAGATTTGACCTCAAACTTAATGCTTTTGGGGATGATTTCTCGAGTCGTTCTATAAAACCTTATCTTGACATCATTTAGGGAGTGGAATTTATGAATGAATGACGTCACTACCCTGAAGATTACGTAACCTGTTACCATGGTAACCGAGGTTCTTAGGCGAATTTTAAAACAAAGTCTATTAGTTTTAATGGTAAAACTTATATAATAAAAGTTATATTTATATAGCACTAGATTAAAATAAGTTATTTTTCCTATAAATTTATAAAAATGTATGTTTAAATACCGAATTTATCTATAAAAATATAAATTTATGAGATCGCTACTCACGCCGTATGGTTATACTGCTAAATTGTCGTCTGCGTCAGTTCGAGGAGAAGGCAGAAATTGGCAACTTTCACTTGACTTTACTACAATTTGCGTTCGATAAGTGGGTTATTTTAGCGATTTACATGACAGTTTTTTGCATGAGTATTTATTAATATACACAGAAATATGGTAGGATGAAGAAAATTAGTTTTTATATTTATCCAATATATAAAAAACGAATTTTAAAAGCAACAGCAAGGCAACTTTTCCATTCAACCAACTATTTTCTCGTGTTCATTCGAAAGTAATCATCACAGTTTGCTTTAAAATCACCTCTTACAGAACCTTATAGTGAGTTACAGTAATCCTATACATTTTCTAATAAAATCTTATTAAGATTTGTCAAAACCACACTCAGTTAAATATATATATATATATATATATATATATATATATATATATATATATATATATATATATATATATATATATATATATATATATATATATATATATATATATATATATATATATATATATATATATATATATATATATATATATATATATATATATATATATATATATATATATATATATATATATATATATATATATATATATATATATATATATATATATATATATATATATATATATATACATATATATACATATATGTATATACATATATATATATACATATATGTATATTATATATATATATATACATATATATATATATATATATATATATATATATATATATATATATATATTCCTGAACTAAAACGTTAATAAATTATTGTTGTTGTTGAAGATTAAGCTAGCATAAAATGCCAGCACGGGCTCTTGCTCCAAGAGCAGCCCATAACAGTTGATGTGTTCTGTAAAGAGATTAAAGGTGGTGGTTATAAAAGAAAGGAAGAAAAGGAGAGGCAGGGTTCCAAACCCTTTTAAACCTTGCGGTACCCATCAGTAGAAGAAAAAGTTTGACAGCAGAAAGTCCTGGTTGAGTTGTAGAAGACCAGGAAGGAAATTGGAAAAAATTGCAGATCGAGAGAAAGTATGAAAATCTAAGGAGGATACTCCGAAGATTTCACTTACTCAGGAAAAAACGAAAATTCTTGATGTGATATTCAAAAGAGCAGCTGTCATTCAAAGGGAACAGCAGCTGCTTTGGACCGAGGGTTTTGGATGAGGTGCGGCTGTAAACATTCCAGCAGTGTTCCTCTGTCGACAGGCTTTCCTGTCAGTTTCTCAAAGAGAATGAGGACTCCTTCAATTGTGATAGTTATACAAGTGTCACTGGTTGTTGTGGCACTCTCTCGGCTGGCACTGGCTGGAACATCAGAGGAGGAGGGAGATGAGTGTGAGGAAAAGGTGAGGGAAGGGAAAGTTTCAGGTTTGGGAGGTGGTAAGGGGTTTGGATCAGCGGGAAGGGAAGGTGCAGGTACTGTTTGCCGTGGTTTCGGAGTGTAGTCGACTTTTCTTTTTGGAGTTAGACGCTGCTTCGGTGGTCTAGGTGGGATCTGCCGTGATGACTCTGGAGGTGATTGCCGAGTTTCCTCCCGCTGCTTTGCTGTAGGAGTTGGTTCTGACAGTTTCGAAGGTGGAGGGGTGCCTTTCATTCTTGCGACTCTTTCTAGCCTGGCACTACAGTGCTTGTTCCATGCATGGTGTTGCAGGGAACAGTTAGGGCACTTGCTTGCAACTGCTTCTCCCCTCTTGTAGGCATCGAGGCACTGCTTTGTGGGGTGTGGTTTGCTGCATATTCCACACCTTTCATTTGCTGTACAGCAGCTGCTGTGCTGGCCAAATCTCTGGCACTTGAAGCATCGTAGTGGCTCAGGTGTGAAGGATTCTGTGGGGAAGGATCCCCGTGCTCCGAGGGAAACTTGTGTAGGAACATCTCCCTTGAAGGTGGCGACAACTTTCTTCGTGGGATTCCCCGATCTCCCGATGCACCTCTGGGTTCCTAGGACATTCTGCAGCTGTAGAATGGGATCCAAAGGCAGGGCAGTCGGGTGCTTGCATATTACCGCCTTCCTAACTCTCTCGGACGGATCCAGCAGCTGGAAGTCGGTGTTGGCTCGTAGAAAGTCGGCAGTTTCTTTCGTTTTCGGTGTGATTATCATGTCAGCGGCCAGGTTCGGTTTCACTCACATATTCAGCTGCGGGTGTTTCTTCTCAAGCTCTGCTACTACTGCATAAGCAGTCTTCTCTCCTTTAGCAGTTGCACTGGTATTTGGGGAGGGATGGCAAGAGATTGGCTGCATGAGAAGGGCTTGGGAGGGGGTCTTCTTCCTTATGGTTCTGCTTTCTCCTGTTTTCGAACTGTCTTCCATTCTTCTTTGGTCTCCGGCTCGGCAGCGGGAGGGCTCGACGGCACAGGGTCTTCTGCAGGTGATCCTGGGACAGAGGATGTCTCTGTCATTGTTGACTTTTCTTCGGCGTCACAACAAGTATGTTTTTCACAATCTTAATAAATTTTCTTAGAAAATGTATAGGATACTGTAACTCACTAATAAGGTTTTGTAAGAGGGGATTTAAGGCAAACTGGGATGTGTATATTATATATATATATATATATATATATATATATATATATATATATATATATATATATATATATATATATATAGACTAAGTTTGTAATATATATCATAATACAAGTTTTTTTTTCATATTACATTACAGTAACTTACAGCCCCTGTGTGATTACAATAATTTTCATAATCCCAAGGGGGATTATACATTGAAATCTCCTTATAGTGGCAATAAATAAATAAATAAATAAATAAATAAATAGAGAAGGCAGGTAAAATAAGACCGAAAAACTCAAATTCTGGCCCAACAGCAAGTCATAAGTCGTGGGATCCCGAGGCAATAGTCGAATAGAAGAGTTGCCTTTTGTTACTTTAAAAATTCGTTTTTTTATAGATTGGATATACCTCAAAACTCAGTTTCTTCACTTGTCACATTTCTTTGTATATTAATAAATATTCATGCAAAAAACTGTCATGTAAATCGCTAAAATAACCTAATTGTCGAACGTAAATGACGATAGATTTGAGTGAAAGTTGCCAGTTTTCGCCTTCTTTCGAGCCGGAGCAGACGACAGTGTAACCATAAGACTGAGTAGCGATCTCATAAACTTACGTCTTTATTGATAAATTCGGCATTTAAACAGTATTTCTATAAATATACTTATAATAAAACTTATTTTGATGTATTAGTATATAAATAATCTATTATTATATAAGTTGTATCATGAAAACCAATAGACTTTGTTTTGAAATTCGTTAGCAAACCTTGGTTTCCATGGAAACCAGTGAGTTCTCTTCCCGCCAATTTGGTTTCGTATGAACCAATTTCTTCCAAACAGCGCTTCATAAACCGAAGGGTTCCTCTGACCGAGTGAAATCTTGGCGGGAAAGTTTTCGTATCTGATTGGCTGTTGATTACATCATCAACACCACTTCTGATTGGCTAACGTTGCGTGTTTCTGCAGACAAATTTTTTCAGTGTGGCCACAAAGTTATAGTAAGAACTTGCAAATAATTTCTTTTATATGCCTTTTTCAGAGCATTAATATAGATATAAATTTAAAATAATTATTTAATTTTCTAAATAAGCTTTTATTAATTTATGAAAAGAATTTATAATTGTCTAATGAATGTTAAGAGTACATAGAATCGTCTATGGTTTTTCTACCAGACGACGATGTTTGCAGTATATCCACACGTAAGAAAAGCTATCCAAAATACTTTTCTTTTTGTGTCACCCTTTAAATAATTCTGATGGGCAATATTTAAATATATATACTTAATAAATAATTAAAACTAATTTAAATAGTACAAAAAGCTATTTTGAGGTCTATCAAGTACAACATACGTAAGGTGATTTGGAAAGTTGTTTTGGTTATAGTTTTAAGCGTTTGTGAGAAATTTATGAATGGGGAGAATGGAAAAGTTGCCTTTTGTTACTTTTAAAATTCGTTTTTTATAGATTTTATATGTATCAAAACATAATTTCCTCATCTTTCCATATTCAATTGTATATTAATGAATATTCATGCAAAAAACTGTCACGTAAATCATTGAAATTACTTATTTATCGAAGGTAAATGACGATAAATTTAAGTGAAACTTGCCAGTTTCTGCCTTCTTTTGGAATTGACCAGTATAACCATACGACGTGAGTAGCGATCTTAAAACTTTATCTTTTTATAGATAAATCAGGCAGTTTAAGAGTAATATAACAATAAAAATCAAAATTAAATAAACTTCAAAATGGTTCCTATGAATATTAATTTTTTATTTTCACATTTTATTGCAAAAACAGATCAATTTTGTTTTGAAATTTAGGTACCAACCAAGGTTTCCATGGAAACCAATACGTAATCGTCCAGGTCAGTGACGTCATCTTTCATGCATACATTCGATTCTCGGTGAAATAAAAAAAAAGTTACGTAGCTTTTTTTATTCGTTAATAATATTAAAGGCTGCTGTTATTGTAGGATTTAACCCTTACGTAATGAGACGAAATCAAGCGTAAATAAGGTAAATAAGATACGGAATTCGTTGGTTTTCAGACCAAAACAATAAACATCCTAAACATTCGAATTTGAATTAAATCGAAGACTTCAGTATGCTTAAACTTTAAAATGACATTTTCTCCTTAAATATTAACGTAATTTAGTCGCAATCTCTTTCAAAATACGTCAGATACGATACAAAATCATACGCTACAGCAGAAAATGGCATATATATCGTAATAAGCGTATTTTAGGCACATTTGGATAACCGGCCTCGAAGAAGAATTTCGTTTCTTTTTTCGATAATAGGTGGCTATAGTGTTCCCGACCCCGTAAAGTGAATAAAATATATCTTTTTTTTTTTTTAGTTGAGAGGCGCGAAATATGAATTCCATTGGACGTTGAATGTGACGTTTTTAGATGTCGGTTGACGCGGAACCTTTAAGAAAAAGTTAGTTAGGTGTGATATAAGTGTTTTTAATTTTAGTTAGGAGTTGTATAAGTGTTTTATAAGTTAGGCAGGAGTTATATAAGTGTTTGCTAAGGGTTTGAAGATTCTAAATAGTCGTAAAATTGTTCGTAAAATTTGGTTACGATCGCTGATTTGTGTCAGGCTGAGAAAGAGAGAGAGATTGATTGATGGCTACTAAAACTGACGTCAAACGAGAGAGAGAGAGAGAGAGAGAGAGAGAGAGAGAGAGAGAGAGAGAGAGAGAGAGAGAGAGAGAGAGAGAGAGAGGTGGGGATGAGGTTGCTGACACAGTTCACATAAGAGTTAAGGTTTTAATGGCTAGAATACAACGTTTTTAGATGTTGGTTGATGCGAAGTATGTAAGAAAAAATTTAGTTGGTTGTATTATAAAGGTTTGTTAAGTGTTTGATAGGACTGGAAGCTTTGCGTAGAGTCGAAATTATTGTAAAATTGTTCGTAAAATGTGGTTTTCATTACTGATTTGTGTTAGGAAGAGAGAGAGATTGATTGATTATGGCTATTAAAACTGGCGTCATAACAATATGTGGAAAGGGAGAGAGAGAGATTGCTGACACATTTCACAAAAGAGATAAGGTTTTAATGCTTCGATTAAGACGTAATTCGATGTTGGTTGATGCAAGGACCGTAAGAAAAAGTTAGTTACAAGTGATGTAAGTGTTTGGTAAGTGTTTGACAAGGCCGGTAGCTTTACGTAGAGTCGAAGTAATCGTAGAATTGTTCTTAAAATGTGGTTATGATTACCGATTTGTGTCGGGATGAGAAAGAGACTACAACGCTCAGTAACTACCGAGCTTCATCCTGGATCTGTTAATTGTTATGTTTATCTTAGCACTTGGAAAAGCACGAGTTCAAGGAGGAATAATGGCTGCTTAACCACCCTTACCTGTAACAGTGTTTACATTTTATCACGAAATATCTGGCGAATCCTTTTCCAGAGATGTATTACTGATTATTTTCCTCCTTGTGTGCACTGTCAACTTTATCAGTTTGTTTTGGCAGCCATATTAATACACAGTTTAAGGATACCGTCACTTTTGTGCAGAACGAAATTCGAGGTCTTTCACTCTCCAGAGTTACTCTAACACTGGGTTTTGCTATTTAGACTTTTAGAGTTGCATGACAGAGAAATGGAGAGAGAGAGAGAGAGAGAGAGAGAGAGAGAGAGAGAGAGAGAGAGAGAGAGAGAGAGAGAGAGAGAGAGAGAGTGATCGGAACTTTCGCTCCTTTGGGCAGAACGAGAGAGAGATCGGAACTATCGCTCCTTTGTTTAACATGAGAGAGAGAGAGAGAGAGAGAGAGAGAGATGAGAGAGAGAGAGAGAGAGAGAGAGAGGCCCTATGCCGATACAAAATCTGTCAAAAAATGGTCATCCCAATTCTTTCAATTTCCGAATAGGATTTACTTTCCTCACTCCCAGAAGCGTATATAATTCTAAAACATTCAAATCTCATTTAAGAAATTTTATTTCCCCCAAGTTTTTCTCCTGCGACATAAAATTTCGGTAAGTGGAGAAAGTCCATTGTGTTTGTTCATTTACAAACTGAAAAAGTGTCTGCAACACTTCCGAGTATTGATGGCCAATGTTTTAGATGACGGTTTAGTACAGAATTCCATTTCCCAAATTCATTCAGTCTCATCAAAAGCTGAGTGTGGCATAGTGTGGCTTGGGGAAGTCACTTAAATTATCTATATGATGTCACTAAGAAACACGAAACTTCCTTGATGACCACAGACCCACAAAGACGTCAGTTTCACGAATTAAGAAGACCACTTTCTAAGTCACGGCGTTTGTGGCATTTTAACTCTTGTATATTTTAGAGCACGGAAAGGAACGCCTACATTCTATTTCCTAATTTTTACCAACAAAGATCTTTGATAATACGAGTTATTTCCTCTTAAGGCTACTGTGTTTGATTCACAAAGCAAACATCTGACGGTCTATTCCTTGCATGTATGTGTTAGTTCACCTTGATGTAAGATTCTTAATGACTTTTATTTACCCACATATATTTTGTCTAATTACATAGTTACTCATTTGTATCACTGTTTTACTTTGCTTTTTATCTTTTTTTCAGATAATTTTAGAGGCAAGTTTCCAAGTCTTTTAAGCAAAGAGTCATTTCAATGATTGACCTTTTTATGACAATTCTCAATAAACGAGTATTTGGCCTCTTGAATCTATTTTCGAATTATTCTTTTTTATTGTGTATTTCTTGCTGTACAAGCTTGCGGTTACAGTATAAGATCAAATAGTAACTATAAGCTGTATGCACCAACATAACCTTTTAACTAAAACTACTTAATTCAGCAGACATTGCTAACAAAACACTAAATGTAAATACTGTATACTTTTTATTTTCAGCACTAATATGCAGAACACTGTTACAGAAATATTCTTAGGAATTTATGTATTTAAATATACCTCAAAGTACAGGTATTATACAATATTGTTACAGAAAAATATGTAAAATGACAAAGCTGAACCAGAGGCAGGTGTAATGCATTCCAGTTTTAGATCTAGAATACGAGAGATCATGACCCAGATATCAAAATGATCAGTTTTCCAGAGTACGTGATTCTTCAGTACATAGCAAACATTATTACATTCCATTCACAAAATTATCTGAATAATGGAGCAACAATTCCATAGTTTCTGAGCAGAGATTTCTACTAAATCAGCCCTTGATATAACCCCTTCTATTAAGACATCTTTGGTTAAACAACCTTTTAATTCGAGTCATTTTTGTCAATGGAACAAGTAGAAGATCAATTCCTCAGAAAGCAACTCCCTGACCTTTGCATCAATTAAAACTACCTATGTTATAAAGATATTTCTTGCATAGAATGGAATGGA